>JAJLZW010000004.1:0-244603 GCA_030572435.1 Candida labiduridarum
TGGATATATAGGTTTAAGAAAAGGACAGTTTCCGTAGTAGTAGATATGAATATAGAGAAGTAATAAAAAAAGATATGAGTTGGGAAAAAAAAGGAAAATTGATTTTGCCACATAAATGGTTGCAAAAACATAACGACAACTGCAGGACTCGAACCTGCGCGGGCAGAGCCCAAAAGATTTCAAGTCTTTCTCCTTAACCACTCGGACAAGTTGCCTTAGACTTGAATTTGAAAAAAAGGCTCCTAGCCCAAATACCTAGAATAAAAGGCTGGATAATAATGTGAATATTGTCTAAAATATAGGCATATATCAATGTTTCAATTGTTTATCAAAACTCTTAATTATTTAACTTTATTTTAATTTCAGAGACGAAGTCATACATAATTGATTTACTGTTTTTGTTTGCTTTTTTTTTCAATGAAATTGGCACTAAAATTGGTACAACATTTCTACAAATATAGTTTTGCATCTCTAAATAGTATTAATATTTCATTACATACATCCTATATTTTGTAAATTAAACTTACTCAGCCTATCTGAATTAAATACACCCCATTGAGTTTCCCATTTTTGGTTATCCTCCCAAAATATTCTCTTCCATGGTTCATCAAACGCCTCAAAATAGTAATATTCAATTGGGAGGTCTCTGAAAGTGCATAGGAAATCACTCACGAAATACTGTAAATTAGCAAGACTAGCAATAGCTTGTCCAAAGGTTCCACCCCCACTTGGCCAGCCCACTTCAGTTAAGACTATTGGAGTACCATTTTCGTTATATGCCTGAACTTGAAGATTTAAGAATTCTATGGACCACATTGTTGCATATTCAACTGGAACCCCGGCAAAAAAAGGATGAATATTCGCACCCACGACATCACAAGCATCAAGAAGTTCTGGATCTATCAAGGATCCAATTTCTGATGTTCCAACAGGGATATCGTCTATACCCAACAATTTCAAGAAATCTTTGGCATCCTGAATGTATGCAATTAACTCATCTCTGGTTTTATCTTCTCTGAACAAGACCTCATTACCAATATAAATTGAATTTATTAACCGCAGGGGATCTCGGTACTTTGAAACAACTTTCTTCATTAGATCCATTTGCGCTTTGTTGACAACATCGTTTGATCCTATCCAGACGCCCATGGCCAAAGTCATATTGAGGTTCATATGATCAATTGCTTCCAAAATTAACTCACTCTGATCGCATTGCATTCCGTAGTTTCGAATCCTGGTAGTGACGGTTGAAAGCTTTGCCAAGTCTAACATCGCATCACGTTTATTGAATCCACAGAGTGGTTCCATTGCATTGCTTGGAGAATAAGCCATCCCGTAAAACAACATATTAGAGACAGCGTTCATTAAGGCAACAACTTCCATATCATCTTTCAAATCTTCTGCTAGCCCTGCGATTGAGTTTGGTTGTGTCAGCTGTTCCACAAATTGCAAATATTTTGTCGACAAGTTATAAAGCAATGGCCAGTTCTTCAGATTTTCAAAAAACTTACCGACTGAACTTGAGGTCCCCTTTGATAATATGTAAACCGTAGGTACAAATCCACCAAGCATTAAAACAATTGCCACAATCAAAATCAAAATAATGGTCCAGAATCCTTTGCTCGAAAGGCGTGGCAAAAGCTTCAGCGATACAGGAGAAGTGAATGAGTCATCTTCATCTTTGAGTGCATCATCGTGATCATTCTCATCATCATCATCTTTGCTCCTGGCTCTTGCAGATACTTGTTTCCTTTTTCTTTCATCGTACAATGGAAATATACCTGCTGCTGAAGTAGAAGGAGTAGCACCATTTTTTTTACGTTCACTTTTCTGATCTTCCTTGGTTGTAGTTGCAGCAGACCTATTGTTACCATTGCTATGTGTCAACAGCGCCTTCAATAACTTATCAACTTTTGTAGAATTTGTTTCGTTGGAAACTGGTGAAATTTCATTCAAGTTGTAATCAGAATCGGAAGCGTTCTTTTTCCGGTAAATCACAGTTGCATTTCTGATACCAGCTTCACTATTTCCAACCACTGGTACTGGATAGTTTATAGCGGAGTCATCTTGACAATAGTTGAGTAAGTTGGATGAATACGAAACGGAAGTTTGTGCATTATCGTCATCAATGGTATTTGTGAAAAAAGGAGAAGAATGAACTGGGGGTGGAGCTGCTATTGGGGTTGATATTTTTGAATCCAGATTGATCTTCGATGGCATATTAGATATGGGCAGATCGAAATGTGAAGAAGATTTGATGGAATTATTCATCGGAGATCCAACAAACGCCTTTCCATATTCTTGAAACGCATGAACCGATTTCGATCTTGTTACTTTATAAGGTTCAACTTTTGTAAGTTTGACTTGGGGTTTGTCAGGATCATCATCTTCCTCTTGTTTTGGTTGTGGGTGCTGCTCGTTCTCAGATTCATTCGAATTTGCAACACGAAATTCAGATATAGTAGCAGATCTTCTTTGTTTCATTGAATACCTCTCGTCCAAAGTTGAAGCACTTTTTTGATTAGAAGAACCTTCAATTGACATTTTAAAAACAGATCAGTTATAACTACCGATTCGATAATAACATTGGTGTTTGCAAAAAACAAGGAAATAAAAGAAGAAATTAAAAAAAACAGGAAGGGACAAACTGTGACAGAAAAAAAAGGGTAGCAACAAGAATTTTGTATTAGGCTTTTTTTTGGTGCGTAGAATTTAGGTTACAATAATACATTTGCTACATTGACGAAGGACAATGTTCGAATAAATGAATTGCAAAATAACTTGTTGTTTCAAGAGATAACACATTTCACCTAATAAAGAGTACAACAATACCGGAACATTGCAAACTTCCAAGAAGTAGGTTTCACTTTTCGCTTAAGGGGATAAAACTCTGATTTGAAATTATGCAAGGGACGCTAAATATAGTGAAATGAGCAATATTTTCGTCCAACAGTGAGTACAAGCTGAAACTCGCTGAAATGGGACATCTCAATGCATACAATAGCCTTTCGAATATTTTGCAGCTAAATGCAAAACAATGAAATAAATTTGTATATTGTTAAATAAGTGTACTGTGTATGTGGGAATTGGAATATAACTAACATTTGCAACATGCAAAAAGCATATTCCCAATAAATGTTGCCATGGTGGTAATACAACCTTCGCCATTACTTGGACAACAGTTCACAACCCCAAAACAAGTACAGCATTCAACACAGAACTCAGTGCACTCGTTGTTTTCTCTATGATAGCCGCTCGCGGCACTAAACGTTGAATTAACATCGTCATCGCTACTTGAGCTCGATGATGACGAGGAGGAGCCATCGGATCTAGTAGGTTCTAGTTTCGCTTGTTCGTTTCTCATTCCATCTGTTGGCCTTGGCTCTGACGTAATTGGCGTGTCGTTAAGCAAAAATTGTGGTTGTTGATCTAGTTCTTCTAACGGGATACTCTGTGGTGGTTGTGACATGAGGGTATGGATAATTTAAATAACAAAAGCGAATGACGGAAGAAGGCAAGCAGACAAGTTTGCAATGAAGGAATAAAATGTAGGGAAATAAATAGCCGAAGAATAGTCAATGTCGAAATAGAAGGGATGATTTGAGGAAGAAACCAAAAAAAAAAAAAGAAATCAAATAAAGATTTGAAACTGTTTTCTGTTGCCAATATTATTTTCGTTCATTTTTTTTTTCTTTTGCATTGCAAGGTAATTTTGCGTCGCTAGTTTAAATTTTCACACGTAATTATTTTTATTTGCTACCATCAACGCTTCTATTTTTTTATCGTTTCGACGGCGATGCGCGTCAGGGGTAAAAACTCAGAACCCAGAATGCCACCAACCATAAAAAACCATAGTGCTTTCCAGGTCATGAAATCTCCAAACTCAGAACCATATCAATTAGCTCAACATCTTCTTCCCATTCCCTCTCTTCTACTTCCTCTAGGTAGTTAATTATTTCTTGATCGACAACATTCTCCTGCTCATTTTCAATCAATCGATCAATGTCCAAATCGCTAGTTGCATCCTTGTATTGTGCTTCATATCGGCTCAACGTGTCGTCTCTAAATTGTCGACTATCCAATACCTCTCTCTGTGACATTAGCTTATCATGACGGTGTTGGTTCCGTACCTGACGGATCTTGTTATGTTTGTTTCGAAGGTTGAAATTCTGAGAACGCGGAGACTCAATTGCATGATGATTATACCTACCCCTACTACCTTCTTTGAGAGGCAGGGAAGTGTGGGAATCTGATTTGATTGGGGATGAAGATGAGAATGGCTTCTTCATGGTGACAGCACGTTCTCGTTGCTGCTCTAATATTTGTTCTAGAAAGTTAGATGGAGGAGACGAAGGTATATCCATTTGCATTCTATGAGGTGTATCTGGCTTTGAATTGGGTGTTGATGGGATGTTCATAGTATCAATTGTGAGGGGGCAAATGTTCATATGTTACAAGAAGAAAAGGGATGGACTAAATTTTTTTGGAGTGTTTTTGAAAGACGCGACTTTTTTTTTTTTACAACTCATCCAGCCACCTGCATTAGACAGCTATGACTACCAGTTTTCAAATAGACGGTGAAGATTATGATGAATTCACTGAAGAAGATCCATTCTTGATGGAGGAGATAGCGGAAAATTTACAATTAAACTATGTTGATAACATATTCAAGATCGGAGAATTTACCACCCATACCGAGGCAGCGCATAATTTATTGGAGGAACAACTACAAGAGTTCATCGACGTAATTGATGACAACATTGGTGATTTGTATGTAAAACATAGAGGACATGAGTGGAAGGATGACAAAGAAGACGAGATGACAGAACCTGGATTAGTAATGGTGTGGTTTACTGATACAGACGACAAACTAGTGGGATACTTGTCGTTCAAACTATGTATGGATGATGATGACATGTTTGTATTGTACTTATTTGAAATTCATGTGGTTAATGAGTATCAAGGTAAAAAGTACGGCCAACAAATCATAGACCAGTTCCATCAACTTGCGCAAAGTATAAGGGAGACTACCAATGGTCTTTACAATAAACTTGAAGGCACAGCATTGACAGTGTTTGCCGAGAATGAAAGAGCTTTGAACTGGTACAAGGGATTAGATTACAAAGTCACGGAGGGGTCCCCAATGGATAAGAAGTTGAGAAGTGGGAAGGTAGTCAAACCAGAATACTATCTAATGAGACGGGATCTTTAATTATTATTCGTTTTTTAGGCAATATGTAAAGTCTGTTAACATGTGTAATGTACCGATGGTTGTAGAATAAGAAGGCATGCAAGAAGATCTTCAGGAGCTGGTGTGCTTGTAGTTACTAAACAGTTAGAGTGGGTCTATGTTGTACCGCGCACGACCTTCTTTTGATCACTAGTTCCAAATGTTGCTATTTTTAGATTCAGAAAAAAAAAATCTGATTAAAAATTTTATTCTCTCACAGGGTTTTCTTCTTCCTCTGCTGCATCAACCACAGCTTCCGCCACCGATCCCACGAGATATTTCATCCAATAGCATATAATCAATTAGTGAATCAATTGAAACAGATCCACTGCTATCTCCAGCAACATTTAAATTCAATCAAACCTAAAAAATTCTAGCCATTAGCGACCGACTTATCTACGTTCTGGCTATATCACACAGAAGTTTGAGTTTTTTTTTTTTTCTCCTTTGCTGCTTGACTTAAGAGAAGAAAAGAAGGAGAACACAAGAAGGAACGTTTTTCTTAGTAACGAGAAGGAGAGAAAAATACAAAGGCACATTCGATCGTAATTTAAGCAATTTCCCAACGTTGATAAAATACCTGGCGAAACTGATTGGAACATCACAATTGCACACAAAACTATTAGTGTCCAAGCGAATCACGCCTTTGACCACAACTACATCTACTCCCACACAGGCAACCCACACTCATTTTTGAATTTGTGTTACCGGATCTCTTGTCTGTTGATTTTTCGTTTCCTTTTGTTTAGCTCCACTTACATCTTGAAACAAAACTAAGAGAAAAATTTTGTATCCCTTGTTTTTTTAAATCGTTGAGATTATTCAATTACAGATTAACTTGCTAGCCGAAGCCAGTTATTATAAGGTATTAATAATAACACAACAGTACCATTGTTCCCATCATTGCACAAACACTATCTTTTGTTCCGAGCTTTAATTGTGTTTGCATTGTCTACAGATTGCGTTGTTTTTTTTTTTTGAAAAAATCCACTTCCGTCTTCCCACACACACACACACACACACACTGCGTTTCACACACAGCTTTTTATAAAAAGAGGAAAATAAAGAGTACCTATACACCTCTTTTTCTTAAACGTATTTTCAGTTCCAGTTTCTGTTGGTCGTTCATAGATACTTATAACAAATGGGTAGAAGAAAAATTGAAATCGAGCCCTTAACGGATGATAGGAATCGTACCGTGACGTTTGTTAAACGTAAGGCCGGTCTTTTCAAGAAGGCACACGAATTGGCAGTCCTATGCCAGGTGGATCTAGCGGTAATAATAGTTGGAAACAATAATAAAGTTTATGAATTTTCGACAGTCGACACCAATGAGATCTTAGATGCATATACAAATACTATCAAAACCAGAAAACAATTGCATGAATCCAAATCGCCGGAGAACTATTCGGATTACAAAAAGAAAAGACATTTGCATGAGCCATTGACCAATAAGTCGGGGACTATAGTTGGGAACAATGCCCACTTGAATGACGAAGATGATCATAACGAAGCAGAGGACGATTCGGAGTATGATAGTGATGAGTCGCCACAACCAAAGAGGCATAAGAAAAACAATTCCATATCCAGGAAGGACCAGAATCCAAAAATTTTCAACAGTACTCAACCGCCTCCCCCACCACCGCCTCCTCACATCTCTCTTAACAATGTGCCAACGTTTAACAATCCAAAAAAATTCAAAAAGAGCATTGATGAAACAAGTGCGCCCACGCTAATCACCAAGAATGAAGAAGGCCCATCACAGAGACCAGTTTTACGAGTTCAAATCCCTACTGATGCTAAAGGAAGCAAGAACAACAATTCAACCGATGGTACTAATAATAGTGATAGCAAAGATACTGCACGAACAATAACAGCCAATGATAACAGTGCATTAAACCAAACTGGACAATCTGGGAATGTATCTAGTGGCAACAATCCAGCACAAACTCATTCAAATGGCACCCACAATCTAGCGCCGGGAACTATTCCAAGTACGAAATTCTCAGGATTCTCATCATTTCGTTCTCCAGACTCTCGGAAACCTACATTGCCACTTCCAGTGCAGACAAAGTCACAGACATCGTCACCTGCAAGTGCGAGCGCACCTGGATTGCCATTAACCAGTGGGAATAATGTATATTACTCGGGAATGCAACAATCTCCTCAAGGAAATGCGTATGTCAATTATCCAGCACAAGTTTATCAACAGTATCAACAATTTCAACAACAAATTCAGCAACAGCAACAACAGCAGCAACAAAATCAATCACAACAGCCACAACAGAACACGCAACAGCCAACACAACATAACCCACCCCAGACTTCATTATCACAAGCACCGCCTTTCCAACAGAGCTCCACTCAACCGTCACAACCAGAATCCGCTATACGGTTCCGCGCGGCAGGTGTACAATTCAACAATGGTGAGCAGACACCAATATCAGGATTACCGTCAAGATACGTGAATGATATGTTTCCATTTCCATCGCCTTCCAATTTCTTAGCTCCACAGGATTGGCCGACGGGGATAACTCCGACGACGCATATCCCCCAATACTTTATGAATATGCCGTTGAGTAGTACTGGTCAACATGCACCAGGACTTCCTGCATCTGCAACTCAACCACAAGGTTACAAGTCGGTCAATCAAGCATCAACCATGTTCCAGATCCCATCACAGACTTCAAATTTGGGAACCAATAATGTTAGTAATGTGGGAAAGATCCACGAAGCAGAAGAAGGAACAAATCCTACCACGGCAGGAAGTTCAGACGACACGGGAGCTAATACGAAAGCAGAATAGAGTATTACCAAATGCAAAACAAAAAAGAGAGAAAAGGGAGAGATTATTCTGAAGCAACGGTGAAAACAAGGAGAATAAAACAAAACACACGTTATTAGTTCAATTCTACTGTATTATATTTATACGTATTTTCGTCATTTCTATATTTCGATTAACTAGCTTAGTTTTTATTTCGTTTTTTATTCTCATTTTTAATTATTTATTCAATACAGTGAACTTTGTAATATATTTATCTCAGTGTGAATTTAAGTTTTGCGGAAGTTTATTCTCTTTCAGTTTTGTGGATTTGCAACTTTTTCATTTTTGTTTGCTCCAAGTACTAGGGCTACAGCCCTAACAAATACTGCATACTTGAGCGTCTCTAAAAGTTCGCACCCTTTCTGCAATACTATATACCTTTTTTCGCACTACTAGGAGGCGTTAACTATGGGGAAAAATTTCATTTACTCGCACTAATTTCGGAATCTCATAGTGAGAGCACTCACAGTACAGCGAAAAAAAATCAAATTTTCAATTTTGGATAAAAAAAAAAAAATAAGAAAACTCTTCTTAGACATAAATCTTCACATAGGCATACGGAAGCAATCACCATGAAGGTATGTGAGACGACCATCAACAGATCCATTTATTTCAACGAATAGGATGATATGAATAACAGGGAGGGAATCACAGAATAAGAGACGAAAGATGATTTTTCAAAGGGAGTTCAATAGAGACAAAAAAATTTTTCCAATACAAAGCAAGAGTGAATGAATTATAGGAATAGCAAGGAGAGTGTAGAGCAATGACAACCTATATTTAAAGATATAAAGAAAACGATTCTATTTGAAATAAAGGAAATGAAATAAATCCATCAAATATAAGAAGGGAAATACTAACATGATTTTTTTCTTTTTTTAGTTAAACATCTCCTATCCAGCCAACGGTACTCAAAAGAGTATTGATATTGACGATGAACACAAATTGCGTGTTTTCTACGAAAAGAGAATGGGTCAAGAAGTTGAAGGTGACTCGGTTGGTGATGAATTCAAAGGTTACATCTTCAAAATCACCGGTGGTAACGATAAACAAGGTTTCCCAATGAAACAAGGTGTTATGCACCCAACCAGAGTTAGATTGTTATTGGCTAGAGGTCACTCTTGTTACAGACCAAGAAGAACTGGTGAAAGAAAGAGAAAATCCGTCAGAGGTTGTATTGTTGCCCAAGATTTATCCGTCTTGGCTTTATCCATTGTCAAACAAGGTGAAAATGAAATTGAAGGTTTGACTGACACCACCGTTCCAAAAAGATTAGGTCCAAAGAGAGCCAACCACATCAGAAAATTCTTTGGTTTGACTAAAGAAGATGATGTCAGAGACTTTGTTGTTAGAAGAGAAGTCACCAAAGGTGATAAAACTTACACTAAAGCTCCAAAGATCCAAAGATTGGTTACCCCACAAACTTTACAAAGAAAGAGAGCTTTGAAAGCTAAGAAAGTTAAGAATGCTCAACAACAAAGAGATGCTGCTGCTGAATACGCTCAGTTATTGGCCAAGAGATTGCACGAAAGAAAAGAAGAAAAGGCTGAAATTAAGAAAAAGAGAGCTGAATCTTTGAAAAACTAAGTTTGTTGAAATGAATAGAGATTAAACAAATAAGAGAAGGTATTGTATAATTGGTCATCTATATACACTTGTTTTCATAATATATCTGTGTTTATAGTATTTTCATTTTTTTAATATATTATAAAAAATATTGTATTACGGTAAGAAGATTTACAGTGTATTAAATTATAGTATATTACATTACTACTTAGTTCTTTTGCAATTTAGCTTTGGGGTTCTCATCGGTGCTTGTTCTTTTCTTAACAAGTCTTTTGATATTTTCATAGACTTGGTCAGTTGTTAAATTGGAAGCATAAGTAAAGTTTTTCTTTATGTAATTCTCCTGTTCCTTCTTGTACCGTGGATCACGCAATAGTGCTCGAAGATGATTATCAAATTCAGTTTCGGGTATTAATTTTCCAGTAATAGGACATTTGATAGTGTTTTTAGCAGTGGTTTTTGATTTCTTTAATCTTGACGTACCGGCTGGTTTAATCTTCATACCCTTGAAAGGCCCCGGAACAGCAGCCACTTCTTCTTCGTCCTCTGCTCTTCCCGTTTCCTCCAATTCTTCCGTTGCTTTTGGTTGTTCTTCAACCGATACCACTTCTTTCACTGGCGCAGCTAGTTTTGGCAATTCCACTTCCTTACTTTTAGCATCAAGAGATCTCTTTATTAAATTTTCTCTCTTCAAAGGAACGCTCAATTCTTGAACTTCATCTATGGCATCAAAATCGATCTTTGCCACAAGGGTGAAATCTTGCCATTCAATCAGCGCATAATGTAATTGTCGTTCTCTCTCAACTTCTTTTTCCTTCTTTGCTTTCACTTTATTCTGTTTTATGTATTGTGCTCTATCATAGGCTTCAGTCAATAATGAAAATTTCGCCTTCCTTGGCTGTATGTGTTTTCGTAATGGATGATCTTCTGATTGATAAAGCTTTATTATAGTTTGATACTGGTGAACATATTTCTGGAATAAACTATTCAAAGAATGCTTATCATTCAAGAACTCAAATTGAGCTTTCTTTCCTATTTTAGTTTCATGCTCTAGTATATCTGCAATCTTATCTTCCCCATTGTGGGCGATGTAAAGAGCTGTCGTTTTAATGACATCCAAGTCATACTTTGAAACCACTGGCAAATCAATCAAAAACGACAATTTCCTTGGTTCTGGAATTACGATTTCTTCGTCTCCCTTAGATTCCCCATCAAGTTCTTGTGATTGCTCCCGCAAGGTACTCAATTTCCAACTATAATAAGGAAAATATTCATTATCTGGCTTTATGAAACCGAATTTATCATTCCTGTTATTGTTTAGTAATCTTTCTTCAAACGATTTTCCATTCTTAATCACATATCCCACGGTCTTTTCTATCGTTTGTTTAACATCTGTTGGTGGAAGTTTGATATCCGATGGTAATGCACTAGCAGTATTAGACATGTTATGTTAAGTAGATGGCTGTTTTTTTTTTTTGCAAAACAAGATAGTTTGCAACGTTTTCAAATCCTGGCCTCCGATGTCTGTTTGGCTGGCTGCCTCGTGATGGGAGTGTGGTGGTCAAAATTTTGTATTGTCTTTCTACAGACATGCACGCATTCGTCAAGAACATAATTTAGTTTCACCATTGTCCCACTTCCGCGCCCCACCAATCGATAGCCTCGGGCCACGTCCCGCACGACAAACGGCATAAAGGAAAGGAAAAAGGGGGGATGGGGCAAGAATAAAAAAATAATGGCCCTATATTTCTCTAATAGTTGTGAGTGTGTGTGTTAATGTACTTTTCCAGGCTTCAAAACACACGACTCCACTTTTTTTTTTACTATCAGATAACCTAATTCTTGGTATACGCC
The DNA here is from genome assembly GCA_030572435.1 of Candida labiduridarum. NCBI lineage: Eukaryota > Fungi > Ascomycota > Pichiomycetes > Serinales > Debaryomycetaceae > Candida > Candida labiduridarum. The sequence continues at coordinate 11,475 of JAJLZW010000004.1, forward strand.
AACTAGAAGTAGCACATTTTGACGTTGTTTACTTGTTATTAAATTTATTCTTGTGTCATTCCTACTATAATCTTCCGATCTTTCTTTTATTAACGTTTCCTAACAAGATGGATGTTGATTTGGAGAAGAGAACAAAAGTCTCCAGGGCCTGTGATTACTGTAAAAAGCGGAAATTCAAGTGTTCAGGAGTGGCACCGTGTGAGTTGTGCACAAAGAAAGGCATCGAGTGTCAGTTTAGTATAATAGATAGACGGACCATCCGTCGTAAGAACAAGAAGAGAACTGTTCGGAACAAACCGAACTCTTCAGATATTAATAAAAATGGCAAAGATGATGACCAGATTGATAGAAAATCATTGAAATTGTTAGCCAAAAAGTCAAAACTACCCCTGCAGTTGGAACCTTTATTAACTTTCCCATTACATAAGTTGGACAACAACACCAATAACGGCACCACTAGCGCTGGAAACGACAGCAATGCAATTTCTAACGACAACAGCAGTGCTACCACGGATAACAAAGATGAGGAACCAAATAGAGCCGAGGAGGCGCAGGAGGAAGCAATAACGAAGAAAATTATCATGGATGAAGTCAGAGACCCACCCAAAGTACTATATGATTCAGAAGGAAATTTACGTTATGTTGGTGAAAGTTCGCCACTATCATTTCTATTTGAATGCCGAAACATTTTTCTTGAGAAAATTGGTCCTTCTAAATTCACATCCGAGACCGATTCCTTAGAAGTTATCGATGAACCAGAAGAGTCAATGGAGATTCTACAAGTCGCTCTTCCGAGTAAGCATTTATCTGATGAAATTGTTCGAATATTTTATACGAATATCCAACAAGCATGTTATTTTTTTGATATAAACTATTTCAAAACCAATATTGTCGATCCAGTATACACGAATTATAGTGAATGTCCACCAGACAAAATAGCATTGGTTAATTTAGTAATATCATTGGGATTACTTTTCGCAGAAGCCAACAACAACCCAATATTGCATGAATTACAATCTCCAACGATGCACTCTTCGGCATATTTTGAATTCGGTTTTTATTTGACCAAAAAGCACATGAATAAAGGGAAATTATGGATAACTGAAGCATATTCCTTGGCGTATTGTTACTATCAAGTCAAGCAACACAGGAATACTGCATGGCTAATGCTAGGTATGGCGATTAGAAATGCACAAGCATTAGGATTGCATCGAAAATTTATCAATGAATCTTTCAAGGACCGAAATGCTAGACTCCACAGGAGAAGATTATTTAAATCGTTGTATTTGTTGGATCGTATAACTTCGATATTGTTGGGACGACCATTAATAATTGATGATTATGATTGGGATGATTTTGATTGTGAAGATATCTATGACCTTGACGAAGAGGGTAAACCGATTAAAACGTTTAGGTTCCAGTGTATGATCGAGTCATGCAAGATTTCAAAATTAATAGGCAAAGTGGTCCGAAACTTTTATCTTGACGGTATAATCAACCCATACAAAGCCGAAAAACTAGCGATCGAGTTAAAATTGTGGAGTTTAAACTTGCCGGAGGAGTTACAGATTGATAAGGTGTTTGTCACGAATGCAGGTTCACACGGGAACGTGGATGCACCAGACAATAAAATGCCGCTCTTGACGATGCACTTGTCTCAATTATATGCCATTGCCTTACTTTGTCGTCCATTTTTCATGTACCTCATATTTAAAAAGAAAAAGAAGAGGAAGAACATTTTGAAGAGACCTAAAACCAGACCGGAAATTGCCATGTGCAATTTCTGTAAAGCAACGGCCAAGTCATCGGCATTGATCATACAGCTTGTCGAGAATTACATAAATTCCATTCAATTTCTTAGCGCCAGAGCTGAACTGCATGGATTAACCCATGCGTGTTTTTTAGCAGCCTTAATCATAGGGTTGTCGTTGTTATACTTGGAAGAGAATGCGTACACAAAAGAAGATGGTTACTTACCACAGAGACAAATGGGATACTTGAACTCATCAAAAAGGATTTTTGAATACTATGCGAAGTCCAACCCAGTATCGTTAAGATTTCGCAACATTATCTCACGAATGCAACAATCGTTAATGGAAAAATTCAACCTTGACGAGGAAGGAAATCGGACCAACGTTCCGGAAGAAACGACTACGGCTCCGAAGAAACCTACACCACAACTTGTACAATCAGCAGTTGCAAGAGGGCTACCACAACCGCAACCACGGTCGCAACTGCAGTTACACTCACAACCAGGTCATCCTTCGGCTATGTCAATCACCTGTGCCCCTATTCCGGATATTCCGTTTAATGAGGATTATGATAATTTTATTGACAATTTCGGGAACTTATTACCAATGGCCACAATGAAACAGTCGATGACTAATAACATACCTTACATGATGACAGCAAAACCGTATCAAGACAATGAATCCTCTGATCAACCATCTTCAACCAGCCAACAAAATCACCATCAATACCTGCCATCTTCAGATTCAAGTTCGACAATTCCTTCTACAACACTGTCGTATGGGAACGCTGGTAGAACTGAGCCATTGGATGCATTTATGTACAGCGTGGGTTTGAATGATATTTTGTATGATGCTACATAGGCAGTCTTAATATTTATTAATAATTACACATTTATTAATTTGTTTCTAGATATATAAAGCACGTGACTTCTGGAACACTTCGGAAGTGATATCTTCTATCTAATCACAAAGCAACCAAAAAAGAACAAAGACAAGAAAAGAAGTATTCATGTTGGCATGGAAAGGAATCAAACAATAGAGGTTTTGTACTCTTTCACGTTCACTAGAAAAAAAAAAAACTACTTGTATAATGGAGCAAAATTTAAAACAGTTAGTTATCGCCAGAATCAACTTCTTTTTTTTCTAAATTATTCATTCCCTGCCGTTGCAACAATTTATGTCGGATCCTTCCAAATCAACCCATCTTTTTGTTCTAATCCATGGGCTCTGGGGTACTGCTTCCCATATGGATACGATAGAACGGTTCATTAGCGATTCCTTGCCTGATTCTACCGAGGATACCATTGCAACCATTAAGCCATCTTGTTTTAGGTTCTGGAAATCATATGATGGGTTGGAACTTAATAGTAAGAAAATTGTCAGTGAGATATTCTATGAAATAGAGTCACTTAAGGAGAAGAATAACTTGAATGTCACCAAGATCAGTTTTATTGGATATTCATTAGGGGGATTAATTTCTCGATATGTCATTGGCTTATTATATGAGTTAAATTTTTTTGACAAAATCCAGCCAGTGTTTTTCACCACTTTTGCTACTCCTCATGTGGGGATCCAATTCTTTAATGATAACGTTTTTGACAAGGTGGCTAATAAAGTGGGACCCTATTTGTTTGGAAAATCTGGTGGTCAATTGTTTATATCAGATTACGATAAGATTTTGGTCACCATGGCAGATCCCAACGAGAAATTCTTGATGGGGTTAAAAAAATTCGAAAAACATTTATTATTGGCCAATATTAGAAATGATAGAACTGTGGCATTCTTCACGTCGTATATCACGGACTATTCCCCATTTGATGAATTTGATCTAATTAAAATTGTGTATTTGGAGAATTTGCCACAAGTTAAAATCGCAAACAAAGTTGTCAGTCCGAAATTCGTTGATTTGACCAAGACTTTAAAAATGTCAGTACAGGACAAGAAGTTATTCGTAGGGAACTTACAAGAAGAGACACCATTTATAAGACGATACAAATGGACAAAAATTTTGATAATTGTATTATTGGCCTCATTTGTTGTTCCATTTTGGATTCCACTTGTCCTTTGTACCACCTCGATTGTTTCATTTTACAGTTTTATGAAGATAAAACTTATCAAGGGTCCGTCAATCAGCGATCACTGGAAAAGAGTGACGAATTTCGTTTATGGCCATCTGCCTATTGATCCGGGAGATCGTAAAACGGGAATGGAACGACGTGAAGCAAGAAGAACATTAGACAGACATGAATCGTTCAGAGGAGATACATCCAATATGGCAGAACAAACTGTTGATAGGGTGTTGTATGCCGAGGAGCAATTAATGCGTAAGTCTAGCAGAAATGAAGTCGAGGAAGAGAATTATGATAGCGTCGACGAATCCCAAGAAAGCGATACATGCGAGGAACAGAAGGTCCCATTGATTGAAATAGATCTTGACTTAAATGATAAAGCGATTTCAGAGGGTATAAAGAGCTTGCAAAATTACGAATCGTTCCTGTTGTTCAAAGATCCTAAGTATAAATTGCCATTGAACGATGAGAAGAAGTTTATTGTCAAGAATTTAAACGCCATTGATTGGATCAAGATTCCTGTTTTCTTGGATGTTTGGAATGCACATGATGGGATTGTTGCTAGGAGAGGAATTGCCACCAATGCCAAAGGATCTTCGACTATTGCGTTGTGGACATCAATATTAAGAAACCATCTCAAGAAGAAGAGGACAAATGGTAGCTCTGTCGTAACGGAGAGTTGACACATGAAAAAAGCAATTTCGCAGATTGCTTAGATTGGTGGTTAATTTTTTTTCCGTCTGTCCTACCCTCTTTTTTTTGGTTGCTGTGATTGCTCTGTTCTAATTAACTTTTTATACAAATATATACAAAATCATAGAAATATAGAAGGAACATTCTGTTTCGTTTTACATTGTTTGGTTGATTTGTTTAATAGAGATGATACACATATTCAAGCCTACGATAGGGAGACTTCCGACCATCGCCAAAACATTATCACGACAGGCATCAACGAGGACCAATTTCCTTCCCCGGTTGCCAATATCCCGAACAGGAATCTTTGTGGGTATATCCTCAGGAATAATCTGGTCCTATTACTTATACCAACAACGGATAAACAATGACGTGCACGCATTAGATACCACAATACACCGATTACAACCGGAGGAAGGTTCCGAGACGTTTGAGCTTGGATTATACAAGTCATCTCAAGAGGAAGAACAATATCAATATGAAAAGTTCCGAGAAGAGAAGAAACATCACCAGAGTATAATAAAAAGGGTATTTTACTATTTAAGATTTGCAGCGGAAGATTACCTCATTGATCCCATGATTACATTTACGAGATTCCTAGAATTGTCGTGTATATTTGTTCCTGTGTTGCTAGTATCACCAATATGTTGGTTTGGTAGAAAGCACAGATCCGAAGATGGGACCTTGGTAAGAACTGGTGCAACATTATGGTATAGATATTTACGTTGGAGTGCAGAAATAGCTGGAGCTTCGTTCATAAAGTTGGGACAATGGGCAGCATCAAGAACCGATATTTTCCCTTTGGAGATGTGTAATGAATTGGCGAGTTTACATTCGGATGCCAAACCGCATTCTTTGGAAGTAACTAAGAAGATTTTATCTAAAAGTTTTGGAAATATACCATTTGAAGAGATTTTTGATGAATTTCAAGAAAAACCATTAGGCGTGGGTGCAATTGCACAAGTTTACTTGGCGAAACTTTCACCAAAAGTTTTGAAAAGTGCCAACGACGAAGAAGGTCGCGTTAAAAGGATGTTGAAATCGCAGCATGATACCAAGGGTGAATTTTTGTTTGAAAACTTGGTGGTTACACAACAGTTGGACTCGAATGAGTATGTGGCAATTAAGGTAATACATCCAAATGTTGAAGTGAAGATTAATCGAGATTTGAAAATCATGAAGTTTTTTGCTGATTTTATCAACTTCATACCCACAATGGAATGGTTATCGTTACCCGATGAAGTGGAGCAATTCGCAATATTGATGAGACTACAATTGGATCTTCGGATCGAGGCATTAAATTTGGCTAAATTTAGAGAGAATTTTAAAAGCAGGCTAGATATACATTTCCCAAAGCCATATTTGAACTTCACTACCAGAGATGTTCTTGTAGAAGAATATATTCATGCCATTCCATTGAGTAAATTATTGTCCCTTGCCGACAATTATGGGAAAAACTTATCGAAAGAAGTGAGTGATAAAGGGTTAGATGCATTTCTTAAGATGTTGATCTTGGACAATTTCGTTCATGCAGACTTGCATCCAGGAAATATGATGGTTCGTTTTTACAAGAATGAATTGTATCGTCACAAAAAGGAGTACAAAATAGTAAAAACTTCCAATGAGGCAGAGACAAACCGAATCACCAATGAATTATTAAGTTTAGGAAACGATGCAAATGCCTGGTGTGCTCGTTTAGCCGAATTGTATGAAGCTGGGTTCCATGCGGAGATTTGTTTCTTGGATGTGGGGTTAATTACGGAATTGAACTCGAAAGACCGTGTCGACTTTATTGACTTGTTTAAAGCGTTATCAGAATTTGATGGATATAAAGCTGGTGAATTAATGGTGGAAAGATCGAGAACTCCAGAAACAGCATTGAACAAAGAGATATTTGCCCTTAAAGTTGAGAAATTGGTTGATAGAATGAAGCAAAGAACGTTTACGTTGGGTAATATCAGTATTGGTGATTTATTAGATCAAGTATTAGGTATGGTGAGAAATCATCATGTGAGAATGGAAGGAGATTTTGTGACTGTGGTCGTGGCAATCTTATTATTGGAAGGAATTGGAAGACAATTGGATCCAAACTTGGACTTATTCGCAAGGTTTGTATATGCTTTAATATTTGGTTTTCCTACTGAAGAATGTGACTTCATAAGCATGTTTTTGGTTCAGTAGCAAAACAACAAAATAAAATAGAAAGATAATAGAAAGAAAATAACGATTACTAACATTTTATTCCCCCTTTTTGTTTAGTTCATTACCTGTTTTGAGAAGATTGGGTGTCCTGCAAGAAGGAAGAGAGATATTATCGAATGAAAATTCGTTGAATATGATCAAAGTCTGGTTAGCATTAGAAGTGAGACAATTTATTAACGCATCGATTCAAGACATACACACACTAATCAAGGCCGATATGTTTAGTCCGAATGTATAGACTGAACAGGAGACATACGAATCAATTGCGTGCGAGAATGTAATAGCTACCACGAATATAAAAGAAACAGAGAAGCAATACTGAGGAAATATTATGGTGTGTGGGACGATAAGTAACCGACCAAAAACCGTATTCACAGTGATGCAGCCAGGAGTCGGGTTAGGCAAGTAAGGCGGATACATGACACTACATACTTATACATTTGTCTTCATACAAAAAGGGTTCTCTAGTAAGAACAATAATAATAAGAATACAAGCAAAAAAAAAAAGAAAAGAGGAAGCAGAGATCATTCAAACGGCAGGACTGTTATAACGTACAGCAATAGAACAGAACAAATTAGCATACCACAACATACAAAAATCACTTGACAATAGCATCTCTATATTTCCAAACAATAAGGAGCTCTATTTCGTAACTTCTTGTGATTAATATATAATAAGACATCTTTTTTTTTCCTTCGAATCACCAATCACAATTCGTTATTCTTTCTGATTGTGTTCCACTCCCCACCCGTTATTCCAAACAATGACCAACGTACAGTGTATCCTGCGAACAAATTATAACGCGAACAAAATTTTTACCACTTGCCCAGGGTCAGACAGCCACGAAAAACAACGATCGCAAGCGCCTCGCAAACCCGAGCAAAACGATAAAGATAACACACAACAGCTCCCTTCCTCACAAAAGCTTAATGACGAAAACAGTATGGGTCACGATGAAAAAACAAATGTGGCCAACACATCTTCATCCCCATTTGAAGAGAAGAGCAATTTTGGTAACGAGGAAAACCCACATCTGACAGGACCTTCCAACGCAGACACAGATAAACCCCAGTCGGTGCCTGTACACCATGATTGGATAGCAGACTACCATGTTCCCTACAGTGTCTTGAAATACAACCTAGCTCGAGATGGTTCGGGACATAAAATCATCAACACAGACATTGATGTCCAATACCTGTTCACTCCAAAGATGAACTTGAACCGAATTGATCAGCCTCATTTGGACACGGCTGGATCGCACCCCTCATCTGTTCCTGACGCTCCAGAAGCAAATTGGCGTGAGACTGAAGAAAACATTGGGGCATTTTCAGGATACTTTGCAGTACCTCGATTGACTATCAATGTTCCTAATAGATACAGAGAAGATGAAGAAGGATTGGAGTTTATGAGAGAGGTGCCCAAGATATGTTATCAAAACCATTTTGAGCTCGATGATTCCACCTGTATGTTTGGAGGTGTTTATGCTTCAAGAGCAAGTGGATTTGCTCATTTAGGAATACCTCCACATGTGAAAATAGACAGGATTAAAGTGTATTTCCCTTACCAATTGCCTCCATTTGTGGATACGAAGATTTTGACCAATCCTCTGATGTTACCACACCCCCATTTCCTACAGTACAATGCAACAAGAGGATCCATTACTTACTTGGATATTTCAGAGATGGAAGATTTCCCAGGTCGGTTCTCAGGAATGGCATCCACCAGAATATCACCACGGCATTTCTTTTTTTATGGTGGGTTTGAAATCATAGATAAGTCAGTGCGATATAATTCAACGGAAGATAAATGGATCGTGGAAAAAGATATCGTCATGAATGAAGATGGGTACATTGTTGATACTGCTACTTTGAGATTTAGAAAAATCAAATTGAAAACTAGTAACCAAGCAATCAAAATTGCTAGGATTGGTATGGGTATTTGCTCCAATGTTTATGAACCTACGGGAATAAAGACACCTGATTTGAATGACTTTTCACAATCTACTATAATTCTAAATGCAAAGTCCAATGCAAGCACACCAAAATATACCATGGATGCAGATAGTATCATAAGGGACGATACAAAGGTCCTAAAAACTTCCTCCCATCGTGCTGAAGCAAAACCGTTGCATCATGTCGATTCTATACCGGAGTCAAAACGTCCACTTTTGCACAAACTTATGACATCATTGACAACAGATTCACAAACTTCAGAGTATGCAACTAGTACCACTACATCATCCCCTGTTCTCACTAAGTCACATCCTAAGGTTAGGATGGTTCACACAAGCAGCAGCAACACATCCCAAGATACACCATCGATTACAACGCCAAGTCGAACAGTGAATAATTCGAGTAATAATAGCTCCGGGACAAGCACGTCGTCGAAAATGAGTGGAATGTTGACTAAATCTACTAGTATCTTTCGTAGACATCGCAATGATCGACATATAAAAAACCCACATCCATTAAAAGTAACATACAATGAAAGTGCAAAAACGAAATATTTGAATCCTCCATCTACGGCAAGTAGCAGAGCTACGTCACCTATTAGGAGAGTTGCAGAAATCGTTAGTCCTACCATTACGACTGTGACGGGTGCTACCAACAATTATATTGATAGTGAAGGAATGAGGTATTTGAACCCTTCACCTGCAACTAGTAGTAGAGCAGCACCACCGTTCAGGAAAGTTGTTGCAGAGAATTTGACTCCTTCTCCTTCTACAACAATCAACAACAACAATAGTAATGATAGCAATAACATTGACAACCAGTCTCCAAGATCGTCACCGAGATCAATATCACCGAGCTCGCATGCACTGCGATCGTTATCTCCTGTCAGGTTGTCTACATCTACCCCCATGCAAACAGAGCGGTCGTTAAAGTACAAAACAACCGATGATCGAATCCCAAGACATTCTCCCGAATTTTACACTACCACCCAAGGACCTAATTGCTTGCGATCAAGTCCTCCCGGTGAATGTCAATTTGATGGATCGAGAGCAGAGTCGACCAGTCCGGATTATTATTCCGTAAGCACAACCACTGCTGGAACACAGACCAGCAAGACTTCGGTATTGCACAATTACGAGCAAAAAGAACATCAACCATCTAGTATCTTATTTCAATCACCTTCAAGTGTTTCGATCTTTGTTTTTGGAGGCTTTTATTTACCGGATGAAGAAGAACCAGCTGATGAGAGTTCCAACAAACCCACATTTACGAAATTCAAGGCAACAAATGAATTGTTAAAAATAGATATGTCAACAGCTGAAGTACTTCCATTCTTAAACAGTGTGAACTTTTCAAATGAAGCATTGATTTGCAAAATTGGTAATGATAAATTATGTGATATATGCATTCAAAATGAAAATCAGGATTGGCCACTGGCTCGAGGTTATTTCGCATATAGTTTGATTGATAATAATTCTGCATTAGAACAGACCAGTGCCTTTGACGTTTCTAGACGAGAATCCGAAGTTATACTGCTGTCGCGCCTTGAAAAAGGCACGCCTAGCAACAGAGTTGTTGAACAGCCTATTTGTAATATCTGTTGTCGTGGCAAAACAAACGAGTGTACCAGCAGTATGGAAGATTTTTTCAATTCCAGATCGTTGATTGTACAAGGAGGTTGTGCTGAAAATAATCAATTCTTTGGGGATTTTTACAAATTTGTATTCAAAACTTGCACATGGGAGAAACTTCCATCATATGCTTTTGACTATTACAACATTCCACTAGGAGCAGGGGATGATGAGATTTCTGATAAATTAATTAAAGGAAATGAAGTAGAACAGGCTGAGTTGAAAGAAGCTGAATATAGATGTTGTCATCATACTGCGTTGTATTACAAGAATGAAGAAAGGGACTATATTTTTTTAATGGGGGGAGTTAAGAATAACCATTTAAGATTATTCGATAATGAACCGCATAAAAGTGACAAATTGGATGTTTCGAGATTATCCACTTTACAATTAACATCTTCCAACAAGAATTTGCTTCGAATTGCAGTATTCAACACCCAGACTCAAGTTTGGAGATTCATGAAGTATTATCACGATGTATCACAAGCATTAGATGATACAATCACTTGGAAAACTTCATATTTCCGAAATGCCAGAATTTCCCATCTTGGAGGAACTTCCAGTATCAATGGTAAAATAATCACCCTTTCACAAGGTTTAGCTTCAATAGCACCACAGAAAAAGAACGATATGGAACAGTTGAATCAAATAGTACCATTTGAAGAGTTGCTTTGGGGAGGTTATATACAGTTTACATTTCCTGGATTGTAAAAATCGATCCATAATATTAAACAGGTTTTAATATAATATAAGTGTTTCTTTATGTGAGGACATAATATTTGGTGTAGTAGATCTATGATGTCCGACATGCGACATTTTGGAGGTGAAAAATTTCCATTGGGGAGAGAAAGAGCAAAGTAGTGGAAAAAAAAAGAATGAAAAATCATCAATTTTTTTTGCCATTAAACCAAGTTAATACTATTTATTAGATACTCATTCAACAATGTTCGGATTAGGTGGTGCAGCTCCTCAAATTTCAAGTCAACAAAAGCTTCAAGCCGCTGAGGCTGAATTAGACATGGTTACAGGAATGTTTAATGCTTTAGTTACCCAATGTCACAATAAATGTATTAATAAATCCTATAGTGAAGCTGATATTTCTAAGCAAGAAGCCTTATGTTTAGATAGATGTGTTGCTAAATATTTTGAAACTAATGTTCAAGTTGGTGAAAATATGCAAAAATTAGGTCAATCTGGTCAATTTATGGGTAGAAGATAGAGAGAAGAAGTCCACTATTTCACGATATAAAAAAAATATACATGTATATATACAAGACATAATAAGAAAATCAACAAAAACTCAACCTCAACAGGGCTATTTATAAATATATATATATAAAATTAGAAAGAATCAAAAGGATTAATTTTTCTTAAAATCCAAAAGCTCTAAATATTCTCATTTTGATTCCTTCGAGATTATTCAATTTCGGTCTAACGTCCAAATTCACCTGGCTATTTTCCCCCAGATAAAAATCGATGACATATTCAACTTCCAATCCACATCTATTGATTTTCCAATCATGACGATCAAATGGTTTTTCATATCCCACTAAACCTCTAATCCAAGCACGAGGAGTTAGTTTTTTCAGATCACCTTTAAAACTCGTCAATGTAATCCCACCACATTTTTGCATGGTATCTGCATTGTAAGGTTGTTCCCACATTAAAATATGTCTCCATGCACGTTCATTGACCAAATTATGTAATGGGACAACGACTTTCATGTCATCTTGCTCGGGATTCCAGTTCTTTCTTTGCATGGCTTCAAAGAATTGCTTTTGAGATGGATATATCCAGTTGGAGTTGGATGAAGTACGCGGTATAGAGCTTAATTCTCTATCCACAGGTAAATTCACATTCGACGTCGTTGTGTCTAATATAGTATTAGATAATTTAGTTGAATCGCAAGTGGTGTCATTCGATACTTCGATGGCCTCCTCTTGTGGGTTTGCTATTTTAACAGAAACGCTATTGGCCCAGACAGACCTGGCATGTTGATCGACAGGGCATGCTGGTTGTTCGTTGTTGGTAGATTCGGGTTGTAAAGAATGTGGTGGAACAATTGGCTCTTCTTTCTTACCTGTCAATTTAGATAACCAGGAACTTCTGGTGGAAACGTCGACAGGACATTTAGGTTGATCTTCGTTAGACATGTCAGCTTTATTAGTCTTGCCATGTATGGTTGAATATTTTTTTCTTCCCGAATTTTTTTTTTTTGTGCACACTAACCGTACCATATATTGCAAAACGGTTTTACTACTTCCGAGATTTGAATTTATATTCGTTTTTTTTTTTATTTTTTATACCTAAATATATGAAAGATATACGACTGTTGACAGTTATATATAAATAATACAGGAATTCATAAACCCATTGCAACTAATAGATCTTTTTTTTTTCATCGATGGAGAATTCTCCAGCACCAGCATTGACAACCAACAATAATCCACCAACAATCGACAAGACTTGGAAGAATTCGTATCTCAAGAAGTCACGTCTGGCATCGTGGGATTCATAAGCCCAGAATTGGTTGGTGAAGATATTGTACAAGAATAACACAGTTAACATGATAGCAGCGGAGAATTTGGTCTTGTAACCAACAACAATTGAGGCACAAGATAATAATCCAATGATAATTATGGATACTCTACCTATTGAAAATTCGGAGGAGAAGACGAATCCCAAGAACAACAAGACCAATAAAATTCTACCAGTTAAAAGGAAGTATTTCTTGTTGTCTTGATTGTTCAACATTGGCAAACCTGGCATGTTTAAAGATCTCTTATCTCTCACTATACTATCGGAGAATGCTAACACCAACCCACCAACAACAGATAAGTTTCTCAAGACGAATTGGCCGTCGAATAATAAGCCGTAGGCAATACCTTGAAGTATGACAACAATGATTAAAGCAATGGTAGCAATGTTGATCTTCTTTCTGACGATGACTAAAGTAGAACCGACACTCATGACCAACATATTGTTAACCAAGAATATTATAGTCAACCATCTCCAATAGTGTCTATAGCTGTGCAAATAATAAACTTGTTCGTTCCATTGGGTGAAAATTCTCAAAGTATCTTCATAAAACGTGGCAACCAAAAAGGCTCTACCAATGGCAGGCACGTAAGGTTTCAAGACTTTGAAATAGTTATCAATTAAATCTTCAATATGTTTGGAATAATCTTCGAATTTTTGTAAAGGCGATTTTGATGACGAAACTGGACCAATATGTGAAGGAGCTTGTGAAGGTATACCCTGAGGTTGGTTACCGAATTGGTTTTGAAATTGGTTAGGACCACGATATGACATGTCTAAATGAAGCAGATGAATGAGTGATGACAAGGATAGATATGACTAGATCGTGTGATTCGACAAAACTAAAAATAAGAAAAAAAAGGAATGTTGAGTTTATATGTTTTTTTTTTATTTGGGAGAATCAGTGGTGGGTGGAAGTGGAAGCGGAAGCGTAAGAGTGAAAAAAAAAAAAAAAAACTGAACACAGTAATGCAAAACATTTTTTTTTGAGCCTAACCAAAACGGAAGTCAAAGGGAAAAACTTGCAGTGGGATTTTAAAACTTTGTCTTTTTTTTGTTCATTTCTTGGGGGTAGGAATGGTTAGAAGCATATTCCCACTAGTTGAAAAAGAGTGGAGATATTTGTATGAGCTTCATTAGGAAATGGTTATTGAGATGGTGAAGACAGTTGATGCCAATAACCATCTCGTATACCTTATTCCAATAAGCCCATTACGTTGCAGGAACAAAGATTTCGTTGGTGAGATTTGACACATGACATTATTTTTTGTCTTTCTATTCTTGCAACACTTGTTCCCTTGTGCTTTGTATTGTATGGGAATATTAAAATTCCACTTCTTTATTATTTTTTTTATTACGATCGACAAGCTGACCACAATACCTTTGTAGCTGTTCAATTTATTTGGATGTAGAAGTAATGAATATTGTGGTGGAACCCCTTGCGAATCAAATTCGTGTAATTCAAGGGTAAGAGTTAAGGGTGCTGAAACCCATTGTAACGCCAAAAAAATATCACCAATTTAGGAAATTTGAAACAAGAGAACAACCACCCTGGCCAAGGAAATACGATAACACAAGAAATAGACAACCAACTATTTGTTTTTTCTATTTACCAATACCAATATCTACCAAAACGTATTTTACATCTTATGGAAGAGTTGTTGATCGATGGCTTGGTTTAGAATGGAAGCGATTTAGCCACTTAAACGTGGGGCTTTGGTTTGGCCAAAATAAAGCACGTAACCACTCTTTATAAATTTCATGATATATTAAATTAGGCTCTACAAAAAGAAACCCTTTCTATTTAAACTGCAGTTCTTTCAATATTAGCCTCTATTTCCTCTTTTTCTTCTCCATTGACTGGTTTATTCTTTTCCCACGGCTTGGTTCTTTGAGCAGCTGACGCAGTTGATCCTTGATCTGTTAATACTGTATCAGGAATCTGCTTGATTCCAGGAATCGGTTTCCCTTGTGCAATTAACTCAACTAACTGTTGATAATTTGAAGTATATGGTTCATCTTCCTCTCCTTCTGCTTCAACTTTCTTTTCCTCTTCTCCACTTTCCTTGTTATCTGACACTTCTTCAATTTGACTACTTCTGATATACTTATCACCATTGTGCAATTTCCATTGGTTGTAATCATCCAAATTCAAAATATGACCTGTTTTGTTACAGAAAAAGAACGATTTGGCTTGATCAATCAATTGTTGTTTATCCAAGCTTGGAATAGTAGTTATGGAAGCGTCTTGTTCTTTCAAGTTTGCCAAATAGTTGTCTAAAATTTCTTGTAAACCTTCTTGAAATTCACTAAACGATTTCCAATCATAATTCAAATAATCTATATACACATCTTCTTGTGGATTGGTTGACATATTATTATAATACTTGTTCGAAATGTGAGAATTGGAAGCAAATCAACCATACGATATGCCTTAACCAGATGATATTCATTGTCGTTAATTTTTTTTTCTTGTCGACTGATGGTTTAGTTATCGTTCGATCTCCCCTCGTTCTGTTCCTCCGAGTGGAGGGAGGAAAACAACAGAACGAAATTTTTCATTCGCGATCCCATACAGACACGTCTTTCATCCGAGGAATAACTATATAAGCAACAACCAAATACCATGGCACAATTGAAATACCTAATTGCTTTATCAATTATACTACGAATTGGATTTTTCCTATTTGGATTATACCAAGATGAGTACATGCCTGTAAAGTATACGGATATTGATTATCTCGTGTTTAATGATGCCGCGAGGTTTGTTTACCATGGTTTGTCACCATATTTAAGAGAGACATACAGGTATACACCGATATTGGCAATGATGTTAATTCCTGATAACTTTGGCGAATATTGGTACCATTTTGGTAAAATTTTATTCATGGTGAGTGACTTAATTACAGGGTTGATAATTTTGAAATTATTGAAAACAGACAAGAAGTTATCTAATAAGAAAGTGATGATATTATCTTTGATTTGGTTATTAAATCCAATGGTGATTACTATAAGCACAAGAGGTTCTGCTGAAAGTGTGTTGACTGTCATGATAATGTTTTCGTTGTATTTCTTATTAGAAAAGAACAGCGTTGTTTTATCTGCTTTTTGGTTAGGACTTTCTATTCATTTCAAAATTTACCCGATAATTTATCTTCCAAGCATTCTTTACTACTTATCAAACAGGACAAGCCCAATTGTCAATTTACCAATTGTAAACCTTGTTAACAAAACGAACTTGATTTATTTCATAGTTACAGTATCAACCTTGGGTGCCATAAATTACTTGATGTTTTTGAAATACGATTGGGAATTTATTGAACACTCATACTTGTACCATTTTTCAAGATTGGATCATCGTCATAATTTTTCAATTTACAATTTGGCCTTATATTATAAATCTGCAATCCCAGAAATATCCATAGATTTAAATATTGAAAAATTTGCATTTATTCCACAATTGGTATTATCAGGAATCGTCATACCTTTGGTATTTGCTAGAACTGACTTATTATCAAGTTTATTTTTGCAAACATTCGTATTTGTGACATTCAACAAGGTTATAACTTCACAGTATTTTATTTGGTTCTTGATATTCTTACCTCACTTTTTATCCAAAACGAACATGTTAACAACTAATAAAGCTTCTGGAGTTGCTTGTCTTGTGTTGTGGATTGGTTCCCAAGCTACATGGTTATATTTTGCATACAAATTGGAATTTCTTGGGGAAAACACGTTTGATAATGGATTGTTTTATTCTGCAATCTTCTTTTTCTTGAGCAATTGCTGGTGTATACTGCAATTCATTTGTAGTTTATAGGAACTATTTATTGAAGAAAGTACAGAACATTTACATATACAGACATCAACGTATGCGGCGCATCATTTCCCGATTTGGGTGTCGTTCCTCCATCATCTTCTCGTTTTTTCCTGCTAACAAAAAATAAATTGGGAAAATCCATTTCGATGACATAAGGCAACACAACAACCCCTTCATTCACTTAAGAAAATAAACATTACTTATATCAACTATGGAATTATACTCACCAGAAGGCTTAAGAATAGACGGAAGAAGATGGAACGAATTACGTCGATTTGAATGTCGAATCAATACCCATCCTAATTCATCTGATGGTTCATCTTATGTTGAACAAGGTAACACGAAAGTTGTCTGTACTGTCCAAGGACCAATTGAACCTGCATTACGATCACAACAACATTCAGAGCATGCCAATGTGGAGATAAATCTAACCATAGCTAATTTTGCCACTTTTGAAAGAAAGAAAAGAAACAAGAATGAAAAGAGATTAATTGAATTGAAGAATATATTGGAAAAAACATTCATGGAAAGTATAATGATTAATTTATATCCAAGGACTAATATTGTGATAAATATTCAAGTTTTAAGTTCGGATGGTGGTCTATTAGCAGCTGTAGCTAATTCTATAACTTTGGCATTGATTGATGCTGGGATCGCCATGTATGATTATGTGAGTAGTATAAGTTGTGGGTTATATGACACTACTCCATTATTAGATTTGAACAATTTGGAAGAGAATGATATCAGTAGTTTAACGATTGGTGTTATTGGTAAAAGTGAAAAATTGGCATTGTTATTATTGGAGGATAAAATGCCATTGGATAGATTGGAAAATGTTTTATCACTTGCGATAGCTGGAAGTCATAGAATTAGAGAGTTGATGGATCAAGAAGTAAGAAAACACGGTAATGTGAGAGCACTGAAAATGAAGTAATTGTTTGTCCCATCTATAGTAATAATAATAGTCTATCTATACATAATCATAAAAATCCAAGAAATCAGTTTTGTTTGGACAATCTCATCACCCATTCAAATGCTAAAAGAGCAGCAGCATTGGCCGGAAAGGATCTAATAATTGCTGGTATAAATCCTTTCCCAAACCCAGCTAAACCCTTTTCTCTATAAATATACTTCACAGCATCGATCCAACGTGGGAACTTCTTTTGTGATTTTATTGGTGAATCAAGCATGATATTTTGTTTAACTACATCCGATGGATATGCGAATATCCAAAACACAGTAGCACTCAATCCACCAGCCCAGAAATTTATCGCTGGAGCTGACATCTTGGTATTTTTCTGGAAATATTGTGTTATCAATTCATATGACCCCCACCACCAAATGAAGTTCGTTCTGAAAATCATTGTGGATGCTAACCCATTATATATCCCCCTAATACCTGCTTGTTGATATATTTTTTTAGCAACATCAATGGGTCCACTATAGATCTTGGAATTTTTATCGTATTGAACTTGTAGTCTGACTTTGAATTGTTCAATTGGTGCTGCAACGAAACTTACCGTCAATCCAGATCCCAACCCAGCTATCATATGACCCAACAATGGTAATTTTTTTTCATCAGGATATACATATTCTTTCACCAATTCTCTATAAGTATGTAATGATCCAAGCATGACGGAATCCATAAATACCCATCCAACTAAAGGTGGGGTAAATCCTTTATAGAATCCAAATGGACCTTCAAATTTTAATGTTTTCCAAAAACAATCAAACACACCCTTGAATTTACCTGGAGGAGCTGTTTGTAACCGACATTTTAATACATCCATAGGATGTCCCACGGCATTCTTCGCTATGCCGGAAAACATCCCAGCTAAAAATGCAACATATTTTGGAGGTGGTGGAGTGGTTTGAATTAGTTCTGGATGTTCAAATTTATTTAATATTTCTTCTTCCTTTTCAGTTACCACTATGGACATCGTTTCGACAAATGAATGAATGTGAGTGAGGAATAAGTATTAGTTTGAAAGAAGGTGGTTGATTTTAGAGTCATATTCTTGGTGTGAATTTTTTTTTTTCAGCTTATTTTTCAGTTGGACCCCAAGCGGGTATCTCAAAGCGCGATTCCATTCCTGAACCGGCGTCAATTCTGGACTTGAGAAAGTCCTTTTTTTTTTGCAGTAATTCTATCATACATTTGTCTACAGATGGAAAACAAACAAAAAGCGCACTATTGATCTATTAACGGAGCATCGTATTTGGTAGTAGTATAATCCCAGTAAAACGTTAACTGTGATGGACCATCAACTTGACATTGTTGCTTGAAATCCACTCCATTCAATTTTGATCTAATCAATTGAATAAACTCAGTCATCTCACAAGTGAATCCTGGTCCAGAACTGCAACCAGGAAATGGATATACCGAATCATTGACAATAAATCTAATATAATAATTATCACCACATTTCAACTTCTCGGTATAAATTCTAGCACCTTGTGGGAACAATTCAGCAGAGTTGTAAGGGTTGGGGAAAGCAACTCTATCCACAGGGATATCTTCTTGAGGAACAATTAATCCCATGGATGTGAAGTACATTTCAATATCGGTATCATGAGTAAAAGTCAACCAGATTTTCTTGTCGTCTTGTAAGATCTTCAAGAAGGCTTCAACCATTGGTGAACCAATCACTTTGGTTGCATTGTTTCCAGGTCCAGTACCATAATAATTCACAACATCATTACGGTAACCATTTCTTATGTACTCATCAATAGTGAAAATATTCGCAAATGGGGAGGAACCTCTAACATTGATTTCAAATGCTGTCCAAAGAAACAAACCCTGGACATGAGAAGTTGCCAATTTCAAGCCTGGATTATCTTTTGTCAATCTTGTTAATATATCTTGTAGATAAGTTTTATTATATTGGTTCACCAAATCATCGTGAAGACTTTCGTTGAATGTGGTACATGCATATCTTGGAGTTAATGAATTACCACCCATTTTCTTATCTTCATCAACCACGACAAATTCTACATTGTTGTCGTTATAATCATCACCTAAAAACCCACGAGCAAAATATTCACCGCTTTGATAGCATCTGCCAGAGTTACTGGTAAATATTGTAACTTTATCATCTTGTCCAAAAAGTGAGCCATACCTACTTCTGAAATAAGCACCGTGTCTTAACAAATTGGTAGTACCCGCATATGGACCTTTGGAGTTGCTTGGACTGGTTTCCTTTTCATAATACGCGTTATCAGTGACAAAATATTCATAATCATTCAAGAATGCTAAATCTGCCTTAAATTCCTGATCATAGTCTTTGAAGACTTTCATGACGGTATCGAAAAACCTTCCATCTCCTTTACTAGGGTATCTTTCACCATGTCGACTTATCATTTGAATTTGTTCAATGGTACATTGGTCCGGAAAATCTGCAGAAATCCCCCATCCTGAATTCTGAATATATGGTCCACTACCACCAAGGTATTTGATTATGTTGTATTGTTCCACCGAAGCTTGTTGTGGAGTTGCAACATGTTGGAATACACTTTGTCCAATGTATAAAAACCCCGAATTAATCAACTTTGAAAGAGCAACCATTGTGTTTTGACAAGCTGTTAAATTTAATTGTTAGGTATTATGTTCTTCAATTCCAAAAATCAATTGAATATAAGTTTTCGACGTATCTATTTATATCATTGAACAGTTCAGGAGTCAAGGTTCGTTAGATCCAAGTTATTAAGGGAAAATAAAACGTGGGCCATAACTTCTTAATTATTGAACAATTCATACGGCAAATGGATTAGAAACTCATAATCATATTGTTTTTGATATTCCATCTTAGTAATTCACATACGTATAATACCCCTTATGGAAAGCTAAAATGCGATAAGAATGTGTTGTTGTTGATTGTACCGGTTTACTATCTGTGGAGCGCAAACAAATTGCGATCTTAATTTTTTTCTCTTTGGCTGTTCCATTTGGTGCAAAATAGAACGGCCCAATTGATACATACCAAACATGCAAGATTCCAAACATTGACAGTTGTTGGTAGTTTATGCCAGACCTTAGGTAAGAGAATAGTGTACTACGGTTTAGGTTGACACATTTAAAGGTTTATTCTTAGTAACATTCGGCTAAATCGAAGGAACGAATGGAAACGTGGGACGTAATTAATTAAGTTACCAAATGCCGTTTGAATTAGATTGACATGGTAACCAACAATAGAAGAGTCTATAACACAAATTGTATCAATAGAACGTGTTTAGTTAATGATGTCATTGGTTAAAAGTACCTGCCGTTGTAATTGGTATGGAATAATTGACTGTTCACAAAAGCAGCAGGAAAAAAAAAAATAGAAGGTTGGATGTTGTAACTCAAATTATCTCCCTTTTTCCTTTTGCAAACAGACGGCTATCAGAGTTCTTTCCACTCTTCAATTACACTTAATATCTCAATACGACAATAGCGGATTATTAATATCATCAATCAACGCCATCCACAACCACAAGATCATGATTTGTTACACCAATTTTTGAAATACTTACAAGCCTTGCGTTCGTGCAGAGTTACGATGCCTATCCTGCCATCCGGACAAGCCATACTAGACTTGAAAACGATGATCATAATCAATTACACTTGGTTTGAGACAGACATGACTGGTAAAGCTACGTCTTAACGGCAATCACTACTAGTATATTCTGGTAGTTGGCAAGATCAGCGCAGTCGTGCGCCGGAGTCTAAATCACTTGTTCGCAGAACAACTAACACACCAAAAAAAAAGTCAAGAGAAAAAGCGGATTCAAAATGTCAGGACTAGTTTTGCTTATTTTTCATTCTACCTATAATTGTAAGAATCACAAACCACATCAGTGTAACTTCCAATATGAGTCAACCAGAACCTCAGCTCAAACAAGAAGTTATCGTGAAAAAAGAAGAGGTCAGCACGAACACCAGCTCAACATCTCCAGCCAAACCTCAACAACAACTGAAGGAGCTGGAATGGCAAACCATCCCTTTAAAATCATGTACAAAAGAGGAAGTTGAAGACATTCGATTCCACATAATGAAATTTGCTACTAAGCAAGATGTCGACATAGTGAGGGATTTTACCAAACCTACTAGGCTACACAGAAAGGATCCCCGAAATATGCAATTTCATTTGACCCGAGAAGAATTGGAACAACGGAAAAAGGAACAAGAATTGGCCAAATTGGAGAGATTGAGAGAACAAGAAGAAAACAAGCCCGATGCCATAGATGAAGAAGCCCAAAAGAAAAAGGAAGAGATGGCTGCTAAAATTGCACCTGAAAAACCAACCAATAAAAACCAGAAAGATCTATCACAAGTTGCTCCAGATGGAGGGGCCAGAAAGAATCGTAAGAATGTGTTTCAAAGGAAAACACGACAGATCAATCTTATGGATGAAGGGAAAAGAAAGTTGCGATACGAAGAGCATTACCCTTGGGTTATAGAGGACTATGATGGGAAAAATGTGTATGTCGGAAACTATGAAGCAGGATCAACAGAACAACAACATGCATTATTTGTCTTTGATAAAGATGGGTTTAAAATGATTCCTGCTGAGAAAGTTTATCGATTCACTCCAAGAAATAGATATGCAACTTTGACCTTAGAGGAAGCAGAAGCTAAGATGGAACGAAACTCCAGTGTGCCTAGATGGCTTATGAAGCATATGGAAGATAGATCCATCTCCGAAGGTACCCCTGATCAAAGATTTAGATACAATTCACCAGCAATGAATGGAAGTATAATAGCAAATCATACGAATGGTCGAAGAAAAATGAGAACTGTTTTGGGAGGAAGTGGTTCAGGTAATGATAGAGATTCGGACCATGACGATTTAGATTTTGACGAAGAATTTGCGGATGACGAAGAAGCACCAATCATGGATGGAGACGAAGAAGAAAACAAATTATCGGAAAGAAAGATTAAAAAAGAGATGTTGAAAGCAGCCCATTTTGATGGACAACTGGATGCTGAAGTTGAAGATGATGATTTGGATGACTTATTTGAAACTGAAAAGGCAAGAAAAGTTGACAAGGCAGGTAAAAAATTAAGAAAAGTCTTGAATAAGAGAGAAGGGGCGGTATACGATAGTGATGACGAAGATGTCCAAGTGCCATTTGTATCAAAGTCCGATTTGGAGAGTGAAGATGAGAGTGAAGAAGAGATTTCAATGAAGAAGGAACCAGGATTAGAAGGGGAAACTGAAGCAATCAAAGCCCAACGTCCACGAGAAGTGTCTGTTAAGAGCATTGGTGATGGTTTTGTTGTAATCAAAGCACCTCAGACATTTTTAGCTACCATGCCACCTGGTGATTGGAACCCACTGGGCCGTAAACGTCCTACTCCAGAGATTGCATCACCAAGAAAGAAGATGAAATTGGATGATGCCAAAGTCAAGAAGGAAAAATCCACTTCACCCGTGCCACCAGCAAAGGGTAACAGTCCTTCTCCAAAAGCAGGAACTCCTACAGGACTGGCATATCCATCGACGGATTTGAACGACTCAGGTCCAGATAATCTTTTGGTTACCGTTAAAGATGTATTGGATATTGTTCGTGACCATCCATTAACAACAAAAGAGTTGCTTGTTGGATTAAAGAGCAGAGTCAGTGCCCATGCAGAAAACAAACAAAGAATCATTAGCATTGTCAAACAGAATTTAAGGTTAGTTGATGGGAAATTAGTACTCAAGGAATAAGTACAAATACGTTGGATTTTCTCTTTTTTTTTGTTTTCTATTTTGTTGGTAATCCGTGTACAGTATAATTAAATCTAATATTAATGCATACAAAAAAAACATAAGAAAGCATGTCTATAAAATCTCTACAATCTTTTCATCATCGGAATCGCTTTCGATCATATCTATATCTTCAGCATCTGGAGCTTCATCTCTCTTCAACATTTGCACAAGTCTATCACACAAATCAGCAACTTCTTCAACATCCAAAGCCTTATGCAATTCTTTAATGATAGCATAAACTTGTTTTTCTCGAAGATACTCTCTTCCCGACTTTGTGGTACATAAAAGCAATAATGATTCCAAATGAATACAAATTATTCCACTAATGGGTTCTCTCTTTTTATCACTTGGCAAAAGTTGCAATTCATCCGGTAATTCAAACATTTCTTCTTCGTCAATTTCTTCCGGTCCGGCTAATGGTAATAAGATAAATGGCAACAAATTGATTTTTTCATCAGTTAATAATTTCATATGTGAATTAGTATCAAAAAGGGAATTTTTAATCGTTGATGCCACCCCTTCTCTTCTGATTTTATCATCATATTTCTCCGTAAATACTAACACTTTGGACAATGGTACAACATTATCATATTCTTGTTCGGTGATGAAATAACTTCTACCTTGTTTGAATCGAGATAAATCCGCAAAGAAATATGATAAATAATCATAATTTGCATAAGTGTTCAATTTTCTATCATATCCTTTAACAAAACAATCCATTAAACAGTCAATCGCCTTGTCAGATGTGAAAACTTTCTTTTGATCGTCATCGTTTAATTCAACGGTGAAATCCAAGATTCTATTTATGACATCATTTTTAGCCAAATTGGTTAATAAAATACACATCAAATCAGCATTGGTATTTTTGAGGTTTAAAATTGATGATACCAAAAATTTCAAGTATTCTTCATCTTCAACAATTAATTTTCTCATCATTAAATCATCACATAAATTGGCCAAGATGGTGATGGATTGATTAACCATGGTTTTACTGGATGTTTTACTTATGGTTTTCAAATCTTTGATGGCTTCATAATCGTCATAACTGAATACTTGTTGATGAGGACCACTTGAGTAACCGACCAAATTATCCAAGGCAATTTGAACTACTGCTGGTTGTGGAGAATGTAAAAATGAAACTAATTCTTCTAATTCAGTAGGCATGGTTGATGATTATGAAGATGGGTTGCGTCCGATATGGAACTGAAAATTTTTTTATAGTCTTTTTTTTTTGCAGTTTAAGATGCGGATATCTGGATTGACATATTCTTTTTTTCTATACAATTCTTTTATACCTATAATTTTGATTTTACTTCCTTCGATTTTTCTTTATTTAAGATGAATTCAGCTTCACGTTTACCTGAAAGCCATGCTCCATGAGCACAACCATTTGAACTGTCATCCATAGTTTCAGCACCAGCAAATCTAATTCTGTCTTGATGGCCATCTACAAATGCCTTAATCACCAACGTAGGGTCCTTACTTCCAACAAGTGTAGTACCATAACTGCCTCTAAACAATGGATTATTATTCCATGGTGTATGATAGATTGCCTTTGGTTTAGGAATATCACCTTTTTTGGTACTTATTTTGGAGATTATTGGTTTGAAAAGTGACCAAATCTGCTCTGATTTCGTATCTGTGTTTAAATCCTCAATGTATTTTGATAATGGGTTTTGTGTTAATGCAATCAATGAAGGAACATTGTTGATAATCTGATAATTCACTAATATGGTAGGATAATCCCACAGTTTTGGGAAATCTGGATCGGGAACATTTTTAGTTAACCCATAGAATCGTTCAACATCTCGTGGCCAAAAGCATTCATCAAATTCAAACACAACTTTTCCCAAGCTACTGAAACTGACATCGGGTAAAACATTCAGAATAGCAGGAGGGATTTCCGGGATCCATTTCACAAAACAATCATCTTCTGGGTTGGATAATTTTAATAATGATTGAGGAATAGTGGATATCACATAATCACAAGTATACCGTCTTCCATCTTTCAAAATTATCAATATGTTATCAGGATCCCCATAATCGATACTTTTAACATGGGCATTAAATTTAATGGACGAATCACGATAATATCGAGGCAATTCTTTCAATTCATTAATGAAAACTTGTCTGTATCCATTCTTCACAAAGGCATTTCTTCCTAAATGACCACTGCCACTAAAGAAATGTTTTCCTGATACCAAATCCCACGATTCTCCATGCCATAACTCAGTCCACATTCTAATTGCACTCAATACAAGATCAACTTGTTCAGATGTTAATGTATCACCATACTTCCGAATGTATTCTTCCGATAATGCCTTAACGGAAAGATCTTCCTTCTCGGGATTCTCCGAATATACGTAGTTTCCATATGTGGTCAATTCATCGAGTATGGATTCAAATTTCCATTTTTCAATATCTTTGGAATATTCATTAAAATAAACACATTTCCCATCATCGAAATAATAATCGACATTTTTTAACTTTTTAGCCTTTTCTAATAATGGATTATTCAAACAATCATGAAACCAAGAAGCTCCCAAATCATACGTTACTCCATTATTTGTTAGCGAATCAATTGTCAACAATCTCCCTCCTAATCGTGAACTTGATTCAAGGATAACTGTATTTTTAATACCCCCATTGTACAAATCAATGGCAGCTTTGATCCCTGATATACCTCCTCCAATAATCACTACTTTCTTATGTGGCATGATGTTCTTTGCTTTGACGAGTTACGAGTCGGTGAAATTAATGTTGAGTATCACGTTAGGCAATCGAGGGTATACTTATAGAAAACAGAAAAGCCAATCCGTTTATTCTCTCGCCACAAAACATGCGCTGAAGGGTCTCTTTATTCGCGGGGAGTCAACAAAGAAAGCGGAATTTTTATCTAGATGCGACTCATAATTTACAGATGCGCTTTCGCCTGGGAAATGATAAGTGTAAATGACTATCTAAAAATAAAAAATGATCTATAACGAAATCAACAAAGATATAAACGATAATCTAACAAATTAATATAATCAGGAACTGTGTAACAAAAATTAAAACAAATGGCAATCAAACAATAATATTATTAATAAAAAACAAAAATTGTAACTATATAAATTCTTGAAAAAAAGGGAACACATGGTCCCTGGAACCACGGCTCATAAAGAAATGGGAAACAAAACTGAAAACAAACAATATTAATCAATTAAAAAATTATGGGAAACATGAAACAATCATTAATATTAAAAAAAAAACAAAAAAAAGAGTCTATTCTAAACTATCATGCAATCCAACAATCTCTCCCATTAAACTCATATACTCTTGAATAAATGAATTAAACACCCACCAATTACCAAAACTATTATTTGATCCATTACCAGAACTTGAACCGGGAATAGGATCTTGTTGTGTATCACTAGAACCACCAACAGTTGCATTTGTACTGTTTGCTGTGCTTTGTAATTGTTGTTGTTGTTGTTTTAAGAAAATATATTTTAAAATATCATTTAAAATATAAGTTATGCAATTATTGTACATCAAAATGGGGTATTTCGATTTGAATTGATTCGATAATAATCTCTTGTCAACCAAATTAATCAAGGAGTTCAATTTCACCATCTCTTTCAGAGTCAAAACTGCTTCATTACCACTAGATGCAGTTCTCTTATTCTCGGCTTGAGCATCGGAAATTGAAGTATTCCTAGTTGGTGGAACAGATGCATTGGTTGTAGAAATACCTTCGGGAGATAATGACCCACCATGAGAATCGTGTGTTGTAGTTGTTGCTATTCTTTGAGTTGAAGTTGCATCAATATCAAGATCACTATCTTCGTCATCTAAACTCGAATGAAAATCGGTATTCAAAAAATTTAATAAATCATTCTTGAAAAATTCATCAATAATATTGATTTCTTCGTTGATAAAGTTCATGGAAATCGAATTTCTTAATTCGCTATTAACGTTGGGATCAAAATTGTAACCAATTAAAGTATAAATCAAATCATTGGATAGAATATCATTCTTAAAACTGAAATTAACTTCACCCATGGAGGTTGTATTCAAATTGAAAAAGAAATTACTGTCATCATCTTCCATTTTAATAGTTTGTGAGCTAATCTTTAAGAAATTCTCAATATCATGGGACATCATAGCCTTGCTTGAATCTCTATTAATTAGTTTGATAAAGGTAATCAACAAGTCATTCAAATTGATTAATTTCTTCACCACAATTAAGAATATGGTGGACTTTTCAACTTGAAATTTTGGAGAATTCAACTTCTTCAATTCGCCATTGAAGTTATTTATCAAGTGCAATAAATTCAACCGTAAATTTTTCAATAGATTGATGTTTGTAGACGACTTTACCAACAACAAGTACGGCAATATTTCAAGGATGATGATCAAATACAATGTCAAGTCAATGTTCGGATAAGTCTCTTGCATGGATAACGGTTTGATAACTGAATCCATTAAATTCCTTAACAAACTTGAGCTATTCAATAAGAAATCATTCTTAAGGAAAATCTGTTGCACTAAACTATGATTCAAAGTTGGTTGTCTACTATAACATTCGTAAAGCAAATTCACAAACCAATTATTATCATCCAAAACCGAAAAATTCATATCAGTTGGGTATTTCAAGCTAGGTTTAACAAATGACAAACGAGGCGCAGAAATAGGACTTTCATATTCTGGCAACTGTTGCGAAATGGTTGACTGTTGTGGTAGTTGTTGTTGTGGTGGTGGTATATTTTGAGTATGATGATGAGAGGATGACGAACCTTGCAATGACTGCAAGAATGGATTATTAGCAACCGCACTTGCTTGTTCCAATTTGATCTTTTGCTTAGAAGAATTTCTCCTATGACCCAAACTACGTCTTGGTGTCGAGCTGGTCGTGGTGTTATCACTTGGTGCGGCTAATGTAGAAAATGGATTGTTGTGGTCACTATTGAATATTTCACTCAAATCATTCAAGTCATGTTCCTCACATAACTGTTTAATTTCATGTTGAACAATGTTTTCATTCCACATAACACCAAGATAGTTATACTTGGACTCACCTCTACTTCCTAAACGTTTAATCAATAAATTTGGATAAACCAACTTGATCAACTTTCCTAATTTTGATTGTCCAAGAATTAGTTTCTGTTGTTCATTTCTAGTATTTGATGCACTTGGGTAGCTCGCGATTAATTTCTGACAAATAATGTAGTAAGTTTTGTAAATCGATAACCTTGGAATAGTATAATGCTGGGGATCATCGTCATCACTTAACGGTAATTGAATTAAGATATCATACAAAATTTTGATAGCAAGAAAGGTACGAAGCAATTCATGATAATTAATATTAACCAACTTATTGTCTTTGTCTTCTAAATTTGGGAAATAATCAACTAGCATATTTGGATTTTTGAACACATTCAATAATTGATTGATCACGTCAACTGCCATTTCATTGTTACTAACACTGACAACTGTCTTGTCAATCTTATTCTGATAGGTTATATTATCTAACAAGGAACGTTGTCTATCATTGTATAGCAAATTATAAAAGTCATCCAACGTAAATGGTAAATTGATCTTGTGCAACATGGAAAGCAAGTAATTATTGATATTTGATCCATCGACGGAAGTTAAATTATACAACAAATCATTAAGGATTGCAGTATTCTCTTTTTCCGATCGCTTAGATTCCTCGGAAGATGAAGAGCCAGACGGTATCACGTGGAGAGTTTGAGGCTGTGACTGAGATTGAGGTGGTGGTGGTGGGCCCGGAGGTGGGTTATTACCACTTAAACTAAATAACGTTAAATGAGAAGAGATGGATAAATTATTTTTTTGGTGTTGACGTAATGCCGAGATATGCAGTGAAGTTGACGATGAACCTAATGATGCCGGAGGTAAGGTACCCGATGGTAATAATGCTGAAGTTTGTTGGAACTGTTTACCACCCGTGGCAGACAATAATGATGACGAAGGACCTGTATTAGTGATGGGGTATTCTGGTAATCTAAATGCTGAATTATATAAATTGGATGAATCAAATGCTGACGGATTAGATGTGCTATGCGAGATGTTGTATGCAAATGAGCCACTCGATTGCATTGAAGTTCCTGGATGAATATTTGAAGGGGTTCCATAGAGAGGAAGTTGAGGCGCAGAATGCAAGATCGGTTGCGCTTGCAGTTGGTGCTGCGGTTGATGGTGCTGCGGTTGATGTTGATGTTGCTGCGATGCTTGTTGTTGCTGAGGCGGAAGTTGATGTTGGAGTTGGTGTTGCTGAGCAGTGTGGGTATGGTCTTGGAAACTGAGTTGTGGTGGCGGCTGTTGTTGTTGTTGTTGTTGTTGTTGCGGTTGATAATAGTATGGAGCTGTAGAACTTACTACTGGAGAAGAAGCTGCCATGGCTGGTAACGAGGCATCTAACTCCGAGGATGCCGTTCGTTTCAAGGGCGATGTATGCACTGAATGACTTTCATGGGACAATTCACTAGCTGTGTGTACGGTAGACGTTGTTGGCCGAGACCTGCTACTCGTAGCGGGGAAATTATAATTCATGTATGGGTCTTGGTCAAAAACATTATGAGGTTGTAGTTGTTGAGGATGAGGTGGTGGCTGTTCTTGTTTAGGCGATATTTGTTGTTGTTGGTGTTGATGATGTGACTCTTGTGGTTCTTGTTTAAGTGTTATGTTGTGTTGTTGGAGTTGTTGTTGAGGATCTGTTTTGTCAGGTGTAAAATAGTACGCTGGGTTCAGTATCGATGATTTCTGTCGTTTATGCGATCTATGTGGACTATTGGACATTTCAAGCGTTCTAAACTCAACAGATACATATGAATCGGCCGACAGATTGGATACTTAATTTATGATGAGACAAATGGTGATAATTAAAAATAAATAAACAAATGCTTTTGGACTCCAGATCAGTATGTGGGAATAATCTAGAATCTTTTTTTATGAAAGGGTTCTTTCCTCGAGTACTATGATAGACAAAAAAAATGAACGGGTGGGACCTGTTTGTCTTTCCAACTTGTGACAAGGAAGGATATCTTGCACACACGTAAGGCAAATCTACCTAGATCAAAAAATTGAAAACAAGAATGTCTAAGTCTGATAAATAACAAGTGTTTGTTGTTTCTAAAACAAAAAATTTTCTTTTTTGTTTATTTTTCTTTGATCTAAATCAAGGGGAAGAAAGCACCAAAAATAAAACACACACTTTCTTTTTTTTTTTTCTATTGCGGATTGATCTGCTTTGGAATCAGCTTTGAATCGTACGTTGAGCAAAAGGGATATTCAAAAAAAACTCTAATATCTCTGGAATATCCGTTGTGTGATTCAATGGGAAGTTTCGATGTAAAAGAAACTACGGCAAACACAAATAAAAATATACTCAGTTGCTTTGATAAACAGAAATAATTGTCTTTTCTTATTCCGTGATTCACTGTGAAGTAGTCTGATGTAAGGTGTACTACCGAAATCTAACCGCTATTTTTTTTTGCCTGGGTCAAGATCTCAAAAACAACTTTAATGGTTTACGGTTCGAAGAATATCTGGTTGTATATGTGACGTGTGGATGGTATGAGTCAAAGCAGAAGTCAATTGATATAAAGCCTTTCAATAATATTATTTAAAAATACAATATGTGGGAAAGCTTGGGAGGGTAATTAAATTTCTACTGACGCAGAGGAGGAAAATCAATAAATCCTAATATGCAATAGTAAAACGATGGCAAATAATGACGGAAGGAAGGCAAAAAAAAAGTCACTTAGGAGGTTTTGGAACGGCTCGGAGGATGGGTATAATTTATACGCGTGGGGACAAGATTGGGTGTTGTATATCTGTGTGTGGGTGTGTGTGTGTGTGTGGTACGCGATACTCCAAAAAAAAGAATGATGGTATAAACAACTTAAAAAAAAAAAAGGTAAAAAAAAATATTATATGAAACCTTTGTTTATTCCTTGATAAGAAAGTAATACCGTGATGTGTGGAGGAGAAGGACAAGGAGATGGTGGGAATAAAAAAAATATTATTAAGATGTCAAGTATTGAATTGGGAAATGTAATTGGAATAATTTGTTGTTGTCAAGGGAACTTCTAATAAATTTATACTAAATTTTATAGAACAAAAAAAAACAAAAATTCAGGGCAATATGTTTTCTTTCTTCTCTCTTAATAATAAAATTTTTTAAGAAGGGTAGCGTCAAAGTTTGGAATGATGAAGATTTGTGTAATTGTTTTTTGGTGTTCCTGTGCTTTTGTGGACTTCAATATGCACAATGGGATAAATGAAACTTTATTTGTGAAGCAATAAGTAAGTCAGTAGCAAAATAAAAAGTACAATAATAATGAAGGGACTGTCTCACGGGTTGAAGCGTCAAATGGAACTTGAAATTGTCAATGAAATAAAAACCAAAAGTTCAGCTTCACGAGTGGATAGTTTGTATAGCAATTGCAGATTGGAGGCGTCCTTGAGTGTTGAATTCCGTTCCAAATGGTTGCGTCTAAAATTGTAAGACCCTAATGTGAAGAATGTTACTCACAAGCAAAAAATACAAAAAAAAAAAAGCAAAACCACAGATTTAAACGAAGATTAGGAAATTTGTTTATTTTTTGCAAATTGGGTAATTCGGTTGACACACAATCGGTTATCTGCCGATGGTAGGAATTACAAGTGAGTAATAAAAATTGGCAGAAAAAAACAAAGTCTGGTAAAATCCTTGAATGTAAATTGATTATAACTATCGCTTGTGAATCAACGGCGAATATCTATTGCTGCAACAAGACTTTTCCTCTAACAAATAAAAAATAAAGATCTCTAGTTGTAAAGTTATTAGCAAATACAAACGGAAATAGAAAATTAACGTGTAAATGTAGTTGTAGGACAATTAACGGATATCGATATCAAACAAAAAGTAACGAACAATGCCTGGGGAAAATAAACTGTTATAACCTTCTTTCTTGTATGACGATAAGGAGAATGGTAATACTAATGGCAAGTGTGGGAAAGGCTAACTTTGATATACAGTTAACTAGGATTGAAAGTGTAAACCTAATTGTACGATATTGTGATTACAACGAAGTGTTGTAAAGAGTGATTTTTCTTATGGGAAGCGTGTGTGTAGGAAGGTTTCTGGATTAAGGACTTCTACTTTGCTGTTACTCCTGAAAACCTTCAAAGTCTTTTTTTGTCTCGATGGATGTGTAAATGGAGACTAGGATAACAAGCAAAAGAAACAACTTTTGGTATGGATTGCAGATTTTTTTGTGGTCAACCAAAAAGGGGGAAAAAATGGCGGTACTGGGAGTCTTCGTGATAATTGAATTTTTGGTTGTAAAAAAAAAAAAAATCCGCAAAATTTAACAATGGATGGTTGTAAAAATAGTGAGCAAACTTAGGATGTTTAGTATCGTATTATAATGGGACGATCAAAAACGGAGACGTTTTATCTAATAGATGAAACAGATAAAAAGATCTTTTGCAAATGGTTTCAAAGACAACGTAAATCGGATGGGATCGAATAATGATGTTGCACCTAACTATTTTTTTTTTTTCGATTTGTTACTAGGGAGACCCTTGATTTTTAATTTTGGTCGAACGCTTGGTATGATTATGCGCGCTAAACTAGGAGGACAAAGGACAAAAGACGGAGCCCAGGGCCAAAAACACAACGAAACAAAACAAAAAAAACTGGAAGATTAAGAAAGACGAATGAAAAAGCTGAAGGCAACTTCACCTTTGATGATAGAGAAATTTCACAATGTATTTAACAATACTGAATCGTGCGTTACTTTCGTGCTATTGTCTTAAGGAGGTCATTTCAATTTCAATCCAATACACATTCTCCTCGTTGCAATTTGACGATTGCAAAGAAAATAAATCAATTAAAAAACATAAAAAAAAAGACGATCAAATATGTCAATAACAAAAGAAAAATCCTTTGGTATAAGAAAAAAAAAAAAAAAAGAAAGTGTTCCTATCTTCTAACCAATCTCTAATAAATTAAACTCAATCGGTTTCTTGTTTATGATATACACAGACGAAAAAACGGCGAATGTGGCAGTGTTTATGGTTCTGTGCTAATTATATACCGTCACCTTTGAAAGATACTCCATGGTAGCCACAATATGACAAAAACAAAGAAAAACCTTCTATCCGATGTACACTGCATCATGGTATCCTCAGTTTTCTGCACTGCGGTAAAGCAGAACGCCTTGTGGTGACACACAACCATTGCTGGCAGCCCAACAGATGGAGATATAGCAAAGCAGCAATGAGAACGAGGGAGACAGACAAAGTGAGATAATAATGTTTGAAAGTTGTACAAATAAGGAAATTGTCTCAAAGCGAGAAACTGAGATTTACTTGGACTAAATAATTTTATATTTAAACCGTGCAGCATGGAGTGATAACTGCAAAAAAAAAGGTGTTTCATTGTGGATTACGAGACAAGCAATAAGCAAAATAAAATAGACGAGCTGGGGTAGCATCAACATTAACACAAAATGATGATCTTACCATAATCTAAGTCTCTCCCTAACTAACTGACTCTGACTCTCTTAGCCACAGTGAAATTATTATATTATGTTAGAGAGGAATAGAGAGATGCTAACTCCGCTGCTGCTGGAGATTTGGTGGTCGGGGGAATAGAGCGGAAAGTAGTACAGATCTGCAGCCTGAATTTGTGTTTGTGTGTGTTAGAAGAACAACGAAAGAAGAAGCCACTATCCGCACGTTCTGTTTCAAAACCTGGTTTAATGACCATGACAAAACATTATGATTTGTAACGAATGATCATCCCTCTCTCTCCCCACCGAAGATCTCTTGTAACATTTCAATATTATATCTATCAAATTTACTAAATGGTTACTTTTGGGAATAACGAATAAGAATGAGTGGCATCAGTTTTATGAAAAAAAAGTAACTAAATATAGCTTGACATGGAACGGAAAAAGTAAGTAAAAGTAGACAAAGAAAAAGACAAACGCGACGTCAACGGAGACATACTTGCACATATATCCCAAATATACTTAATAAAAGACTATGTTTTTATAATATTTTTCACTAATATACACTTAGATATGTGTTATCTAATCAATCGTCTATTTTAAATGTGTTTACCTTTACACAGATTAGTGCTATTTTTTTTATTGGTTTTTAACTTTCTTATTTTTCTTTGTCCGCTTTTTTTTTGTGATCAACGCAATGACGATGAGAGAATGAAAGTAAATAAAAAGACAGTCGATGTTGAAACATGCTACATCGTTTTCGGTTATGATAACAGTTATGGTCACACCTATTTCCTGTGCACGTATGAATGCATTTGTGTTGATGGTGGGTCATGGTGGTCATGGCGGGATAATAAAGGAAAAAAAAAACGTTGCATGATGTAAAAACAAATAAAAAAAAAAATAAAATGAAACAATTTTTCCTACTTTCAGTAATTTCTTCCCCTTTATATCCAATTATCCCAATTTGTTTAATTGGATTAAATATTTTAATTAATAAAACGTAGTTTAATTGGCTTGGGTTTTGGGTTTCTAGCCCCTCTAATTTTTTTGCGGGCGGAAATTGTGATCCTGTATGTAGTAATATTTTTACTGCAAAATTTAAGTACCAATTTATTTTAAATAGGTTCCATGTTCCATTTTTTTTTCTCACACAATTTCTCCTTCTGTGGTTCTTTGAAAGGGGAAATAAAAAAAAAATTCAAGGGGGTAAGGGAGAAAGGGAGAAGGGGGAGAGGGAAATCAAGGAACCCAATCACTATTGAAACGTTGTATAATTCAAGAAGTTCGTGGGTTCAAGATCCCAACCAAACACCTACAATTCCTTTTATTCTTTTTTTTACCACGACGGTTCATTTGTGGTATCTTGTTATTCAAGATTACTAAAAACCCACAAAAACAAAAAAGAACCCAGCAAGATGCATAAAAGAAAAACCCTGAAAAACTAAGAATAGTCCTTATGTGTAACTTTTGTAACGGAGACAAACAAATGCAAGATGTACCATGCACTATACATACATATATCTAACCATAGAAACAATATTTTTTTTGTCCCTCCAGAAACCATTTCCACCTACATTCGGTATTAAACTTTTCCCAGTTCAAATTTCCATGTACTTGCTCAATAATTAACTCTACAAACATACTCTTTATTATGCAAGTTTTTCGGAAACGCAATAATTGACTCCGCCGATTCTCCACAGATACAGATACAGATGAAAATTTCAGGTTAATCGAATGCAGTGGTTTGATTTTTTTCTCATACAAAATCTAAGGTTGGTACCCGTACTACAAAATTATCCATACTAGGCAATATATTCAATTCGTACTAACAGACGAATCATGTTCATACCACTTCATAGGGATCTCTCATGCCATATATCGTATACTTTTGGTATGAAATTACTTGGTCATGCAATATGCAGCATTTAGCCCGCATTCGTATGGATAAATTTGTCCGCCTTAGCATGAACATTTCTCTGCAGATAGTTTGAATAATTTTGTCCTACTAGACTAAATTATATGCAAAAGGACCGTTTCATAGAATAAATTTCTCATTTAAGTCTAATTACAAAAATCTTTAATAAAGAAGATTGTGCTCATTCAGTGATTTGACCAAACTGGCTCACTAGTGTCGTTATTTGGTTTGAATATATCTTTTTACTCTCTTTATTGATCCATGTGTTCCTCTAATTAACCATTTGCTATACATAATCGATGCTCTGCTCCATTCTAAGGGAATATGTGACCGTCGGTTAAAGTTTCACTTGTATCTTTTTCTAAATGTTTTAGTGTTTGCGAAGACAAAGTGTATTAACTACAGGTATTTAAAACTACATAAATAATATGGTTTCCAGACAAGGTGGAATATGATGAATGAAGTGGTTGAATGAGTATTGAGTAGATTAGGTCCTTCACGTAGTCACTTGTTGTGGTCAGTCTTATCAAGTGGTCTTTGGAGAAGAGAAATACTTCTCTGTTTCTGGAACCATGGCAACACCGCATCTACCTTTGGCTGCAAAATTGCGTACACCACCAGCACTTTCCTTATGAACTGGAAAATTCATATTTTTCACTATTTCAAGCTAGTCACGTGTTTTCAACTCACGCATAGTTGGTCGTGTACAGAATGTATCCAAGGAATAGTGCAACGACTTTCACACTCTCCGTTTTTTTTTTTTGATTGCTGTTGCTCTGGAGTATTTCTTCTCTCTAATTCCACGACGAGATATGGTTGTTTTTGAACACTATACCATCCTTTGCTTACTGGTTATAGGGGATGCGGAGATAGCAAACTCCGATGGATAAATGAGTTATAAGGAGAATTGTCGTTTCCCTATAAATACAGGGTAGATTTCACGTCTGAATTGTATTGCCATGTTTTTTACCACTTCCCATCATCATTCAATATTAAATAATAATGTCAATTCCTAAAGTCGCTACCCAAGTTTTCTTAAAGACCTGTCCAGTTGGTTTCATCAACCCAAAATTCGATGAACCAGACTCCACGTTTGAAATCAAAGAAGTTCCAATTCCAGAATTGAAAGAAAATCAAGTCTTGGGAAAAACCTTGTACTTGTCCAATGACCCTACTCAAAGAACTTGGTTGAAAAAAGCTGGTGATAATACTCCAAATTACTTACCACCTGTTCATGAAGGTACCCCAATGGCATCTTATGGTTTGGCTGAAGTTATTGAATCCAAATCTGACAAATATGTTAAAGGTGATATTGTTTCTGGTCGTATTTTTTGGGCTGACTACGCAGTTTTACCTGATACTGATTTCTTTAACAAGATTGATACTTCCGCTGATTTGCCATTAGAATACTATTTGTCTGTGTTAGGCATGACCACTTTGACTGCGTTCTTTGGTTTGACTGAAGTTGCAGAAATGAAAAAATATTTAGGTGGTCCAAAAGAAGGAGAGAAAGGTCCAGTGGTCTTGATTTCTGCTGCTGCAGGTGCAACCGGTTCTTCTGTGGTTCAAATCGCCAAAAATTTATTACGTGCTTCCAAAGTCATTGGTATTGCTGGTGCAGTTGACAAATGTAAATGGGTTGAAAGCTTAGGTGCTGATTTGTGTGTCAATTACAAGACTGAAAACTGGAAACAACAGATCGACAACTTTTTGACTGAAGACAATGGCGGTGTTGACGTTTACTTTGATAGTGTTGGTGGCGAGTTCTTGAGTTATGCATTAACCAAGATGAACAAGTTTGGCCATGTTGCTCTTTGTGGAGCTATTGCTGGCTATAACGACCATAGTGCTGTGGTTGTGATTACCCTCCCAGTAGCCATATTTAATAGATTGACCTTGAAGGGATTCATCGTCGGTGATTTCGCTTCTCAATTTCCTGAAGCAATTCATGTTCTTGAACGTGCCATCAAGAATGGAAAAATTAAAACCGATGGTGCATACCATACCGAAAAGTTAACCGGAGACAATGTTTCCAAACGCTTGGAAGAAATTCCGGCCATTTGGAACTTGTTATTCGAAGGCAACAAACCTAATGGTAAGTTGCTTATCAAAGTTGATTAAACTTGAACAACTGTAAGTAGCTTGTTTGTATTCTTCCTCCTTTACGCATATATACGGAGAAATCTTCTATTTAACAGTTACCTATATCTATACCATTCTCGGTCAAGGTACCTGAGTTAGACCCATCGGACCAAGATCTTCACACACTTGCAGCGACCAAAAGAACAGTAATTTCAAATAATAAACAGCCATTCATGAAACTAATCAGGTTTGAAACTAAAATGTTGAGAAATCAGAATTGCCCAACAAAGACTTTGTACGGATATTTTTGGATAGGAGAACCATCTGTCGCTCTCACCTGTCTAGATGGAACAAACAATGAGGTTTTCAAATCAAGAACAAAGACTAGAATTGAAATGGGATAGTAATATTTGCCCATAAGCTTATCTTTGATTGATCCAGGAAGTCATGCTCCGCACACACCACGGAAGATTGCGTGGAACAACAAGTATGAACCTTTCTGTAGCTGAGGTGGATTGTATTTTGAACCGTCCCCATCCATACTCTGACATCGCAGAACCAAGTTTATAGCTTTTTCACAAAGAATGCAAAATCTTCGCAATATGCTCTGCATTGGAGTCACATTGAAGCCATTGAATCAGTCATTCATTCTAGAGGACAAAAGGTAGGTTTATATCATTTAAATCGTGTATTTTTATCCTATTTGCCTATGTGTCCAAAAAAAAATTTTGACAGGGGTTCCGCTGCGTTTAAACATTTCAAAAATTTTTTACCCCATTTAAAAAAAAAAAATGACTTCCCCTGCGTGGACTCAAATGCCCAAATTTTTTGGGACTTTTGGAGGGTAGTCAACCCCCGGTCATGCCCCAATTGCTCCGCCGTCCTAATTGTAAACACCAATATCCCTTGAACGGCTCTCCAGATGGGAAAAAGGAAGGAAGTAAGTGATGACTAGTCACTTTTTCCTATTACAGGGGGGGTCACTATGTTAGTATCTGAATTGAATATATATTATCTAAATTGGTAAAATACTCAGCTCATAAGGTTGTCATAATTTGGTTGATTGATTGACTGATTGATTGATATGATTGATGATTGATAGATAGATAGATTGAATGCATTTTAATTTATTGGCGCTTAGTTGATTGATTGCAAGAAACTTGGTTAATTGACGCTTAAATGATTAATTGATGATTGATTGATGATATGGTGATTGATTGATGATGGATTAATGTTTTATTGATATGATTGATTGATTGATTTGTAGATGAAGACATAAAAAAGAAGAAGAAAATAGTGATATAAAAAAGTGAATTTTTTTTTTAAGGAATTTTTTGTTTTTTCTAGTTCTGTGTATTTGGTTGTCATTTTTGCAACACAGACTTAGTGTGCAGTTCTACGTTAGTCGGTAGTTTTTTCTCCACTTTTTCTTTTTACACCCATTTCATACCGCCTTTTTATTTTTTAATGATAATTATGTGCATAAATTCTCATACAATGTATAGAAACAATCAACGTAGTGTTATGTATCATGTATAACTGTACCGTATAGGCATATAAATCGGTCATATATATTTTTATCAAACAAACGAACTAACTAACTAAACAAACAAACAAAACGAACAAACATACTAAATAGACAAAACTTTTCTCTAATAAATAATTGAAAATTTCCCCATATTGTGATTGTTGTTGTTTCTGCTGTCGTTGATGTTGTTCTCGTCGTCTTCTTATATAAATAAATAAATAAAATGAAGTGAAATAGGATGTTCAGAATCATTTACTTTCTTCTTTCATCTCGTAGGTAAATTTTGTCAATTTTTTAGCAACTTGTTTACAATTTTGGTTTAGCTTCAGTTAACAAACCTTTAGTCAAAATATCCTTCATTTCATTGGCACTTTCAATCAAGTACGATTTCAAATGGTCGGATTGTAATCCATTACCTCTCTTACAAGAAATATGAACATGGATCCAATCATTGTTAATCAAGTAAGCCAAACCAAATCCATCATCAATAACTTGTGACCAACCCCAAGATTGGAAGAATTCAGATGGAACTTGAGATGAAGAAAGGTACCAAGTTTGAGAATAAGTAAAGATAGGATCAGCAAAGATAGATGGAACTGGTTCACTGGATTGCAACATTTGTCTCAAACCAAACAAGTGACGATCAACTCCTTTACCATCAGCAGCAGCTGACAAATAGGCAACGTGTTGTTTGGCAGCAGATTGAAAACTAGAAACTTTTTCTTCAGTGGTTGATTTTGGATCAGACCAAATTTCAACAAATTTCTTGGATTCATTGGAAACGGTTCTACCAGTTTCGGTTCTACCTTTCAAGAATTTTCTAGTAGCAGCAGATTCATAAGTTGGTCTAACTTTACCAGTGTATTTGTAATAAGCCAATTGCATCAATAATTGAACATAAGCATCTGGAGAAACCTTGAATTTCTTGATTAATCCTTTACCGTAACCATAGTGTTGGAAGATTTCTTCATCATGAGCAGCAATGGTGGCATCAAATTTAGCAATAGCATCTTTAATGTTAGCTCTGGTGGTTGGGTTAATGTCAAAGGTCAAAAGTTCAGCGTTACCGAATCTTGGTGCAGAAGCACTAACTTCAGCAATCAATTCATTTGGATCGGTTTCTTGGATTTGTTTATAGATGGTGTTGTTCAATTGGACAGTTGGAGTGGCATCCATTCTTGAATGTTCACCAAGGAATCCGGAATTACCATTGGCACTAATGAAAAATTCTAAAGGTTTGTCAAAAAATCTGTTTTGACCATCACCATGCCAGCAGTTCTTGGATTTTTCTTCAATGGTAACTGGAGAGTTTGAATCCAAAGCAATAACAAAACTAGAAGCGAAAATTGATTCCAATGAAGCTTGGTTGATTGGGGATTTCAACAAGTTGTTGTAAGCACTCAACCATTCATCTCTGTTCAATGAAGTTAAAATACCAACTGGGATACTTTTTGGAGTGGCATCATTCTTGATTTCTTGCAAATAGCTGTAGATTTCACCTTTGTTTAATCTTTGACCATCTTTGTGAGTTGGAACTTTGTAAAAGTTATTCTTGTAGATAACAACGAAGAATTGGTTCTTTTCACCATCGTAGTGTTGGGTGATATCTGAACCTTCAGCTGGAACTCTGGAGTTGTTGAACATGTATCTGAAAGCATTCATACAGTATGGATTACCTTTGATAACTTCAGGGTCCAAAGATTCGTCCAAAACCTTTTCTTGGAATTCAATAGTGTAGTAAGCAATCAAAGTAGCTTTCAATAATTGGTCTTGGCCAATGACGTTACGAACGTCTTTATGACTGAAAAAATAGGAGACAAATGGAACGACTGGGTCTCTGTATGACATATAAGCATAATCGTCCCAGAATTCAGCTAACCAATTGTCTTTGTTTTCAGCAAATTGATTCAATCTGGATTGCAAAACTTCACCGGCACCGCCTGGTCTGATAAATTCAGCAACTTTTGCCTTGGTTGATTCCAATTGTTCTTGGTTCAAAAATGGTTCAACGGTTTTAAGGTATTTGCTGGCAGTTTCTTCCAAGGAAGGAACAGGCAATTTTGGCAATTGTGATTGGTATTTGAATAAATCACCCTTTGGTGAACTAGTAGAAAATGGTTTTTTCAAGATTGGCATAATGGATTTGGTAGAATTCTTTAATAATTGTTGCGATAATTTAAGATTGAACATGCTTTCTTTCCCTTACTCACTCTCTTTTCCAAATTG
Organism: Candida labiduridarum; assembly: GCA_030572435.1. NCBI lineage: Eukaryota > Fungi > Ascomycota > Pichiomycetes > Serinales > Debaryomycetaceae > Candida > Candida labiduridarum. The sequence continues at coordinate 53,128 of JAJLZW010000004.1, forward strand.
AACAAGAAGTGAAAAAAGATAAATCAAATAATAAGAAAAGATAAAAGAAATCGCCAGGATCCTAAGAATATATATATAAGGAAAGGAGAAAAAAAAGGAAGAAAAGTAAACGGGATTTAATTATTTTTTTGGGTTGAAAAATTTTGTTGATTTTATATTGGCTGTTGAAGCAGATTTATTTTTCTTCTGATAATATTTGTGGGGGAGGGCGAGTGGCCGTAGTTTTAGTGGAACTAGAAGGAGTGCATGAAAAACTGTGTCGCCAAAAAAAAAAAAAAGGAAAATTAGCGTTGGACCGAGGAAAAGACCCAACACCACTTCTATCCACGGCTCCCCAGAGTACTGATGGGTACAATGAATAACAAGACAATGCGTACCAAGTATACAACTTTTCTATCGGTATTTCTTTCCATGATCTAATTGTTTTGACTTCTTTCTCACTCTTCAGTGGGGTTGCGGTGAATCAAATCAAATTGGATAGGATATGTGGGTGATAAGAATAATACTGATAATAATAATACAAAACTCCGAAGGGGGTGATGGGATGGAAGTGGTATTCCATGCAAGATATCCCCGGAGTATCCCACCACTCATCCCTCATTCAATATTATTTCTTTTTTTTTCTTTTTTTACTAATTACATTTTCTGGGGTAAAATCACAGCAAAGGAAAACGGAACCCACATGTCTGCGAGTGGGAAAAACGGGAGGGACTCATAGTCATCTGTTTCCTTTGGGTTTGACCAGTAATGCAGAATCATGTTTTGGTCTTCCTTGGTTGTATTAGGTAGTATGCGTTTATGTGTCTGTCACAAGGAGTAGGTATAAGTGTGATAATAAGAGGGTGTACGGAGGATTTGGGTCAATTTAATTTGAATTACACTACATTGTACTTGTACAATAAGCCTCCATTATACCCAAATATGCTCTAAGTATCAACTTTAAAGGGATTAGATTTGTTACCAGGTGAATCCTGTTGCATCAAACAAAATATTGGTACCAACATTCTAACCAATTTTGAAAGAAACTCTAACCACATTTATGATTTAAACATTGCCCGCCTTCGCCTACCCATTTCAAAAGAAGGACCTTTACAAGAACAGGGTAAAAAGCTCTTCGTTATCACAACTGTATATTTATCAAAAAGTTATGAAACAACTTTAGACACGTGATGTATAACACGTGACAAGATTTGCTTACTAAAATCTCTTCAGTCTATTTTATCTCCATTCTTTTCAACCAACTTGCTACGTGTAACACAACAAAGCAAATATTACCAAAGAGGGTTGTTGTCGGCTATTTTGGGAAGTATCCTTTATGAAACAGGACTTATGAAATGGAATGTATTTTTTAATTCCGATCCGTCGGTTTCTCGTCGGTTTTCGACCCCCTCAACGACTTTGCCTCGACAGGAAATCAAAAAAAGGAAACAAGAAAAATTTTTTTTTTCTGGGAGATCATACCCGTGCGTCCCACAACCAATAGTCCTAAACAAGCGTAGTAAGTGTAACGATAGCAGGAGCAAACATCTACCGGAGTCCCACACACATATATATTCATGGTTATTGATGTTGAAGTTGAAGAAGGAGTTTCAAACTTCAGGTTATTCACAGGCTATTTTTGCCTACTATGGTATATTTGTATTTTAATTGCAGCATATAGTGGGTTTTTCGAGATTCTATTCAATTTTAGAAAACGTCCTATACTATACAACCAACAAGGCAAGCAACAACAGCAAGGAGATGTCGATGATATCGCTGATGAGAATAGTGAATTTTATGAAGGAGTGACAATATTACGCCCGATTAAAGGTATTGATACAGAGTTATATTCATGTTTAGAATCATCATTTACTCAGAACTATCCGATCGATAAATTACAAATCTTATTTTGTGTTGATGATGAATCGGATATTTCCATTCCTATAATTAAAAAATTAATAAGTAAATATCCCCACATTGATTCACAAATATTAATCAGTGAGAACTATAATCGGATCAATCAATTCAGTGATGACCATTATGGGCCCAATCCAAAAGTGAACAATTTATCCAAGGGTTTCATTGCAGCCAAGTATGATATCTTATGGGTTATGGATAGTAATGTTTGGGCAAGTTGTAATATCTTGAAGAATTCGGTTATTACTTTGAATAAGAATTTGAATATGAATAGGAAATTGGGCAATTATAGACCAACTAAACTTGTTCATCATGTTCCCTTAGCTGTGAGTATCGGTGACAGAATTCCTCAGAATGATATGCTGATGGATTTGGAGAATTTGGAAGTGACATCTAGTTATTCAGGAAGTGATGTTGGATTAACCAATAGAAAAACTCCATCTCCAAACAGGCATCATGCCGATGATTATGATCACGAAGAAGAGGACAAAGAAAATGATAGTGGTTTCAATTCTAAGTCATTTAGAAAATTGGGTGCTGATTTGGATGAAATGTTTTTACATACATCGCATGCCAAATTCTATGTCCTGTTGAATAATTTATCAATCGCCCCCTGTGTTAATGGGAAATCCAACATATATCGTCGATCAGATTTAGACCAATCAGTTAAATTAATTCCATATAAGAATTCCCAATTTTTCAAAGATCCAAAAGTGAAACAAGATGCCGGGATGTATTCATCTTTGGGATTGGGCCAGGGTATTAAATTTTTTGCCAGATATATTGGAGAAGATAATATGATTGGTATTGCCCTTTGGGAAAATTGTCAAGGTCGTACTGGATTGACTGGAGATGTGGTTATTCAACCGTTAAGTGGGAAGAGAAACAATTCGGTACAAGATTATATCCAAAGAAGAGTTCGATGGTTGAGAGTTAGAAAATATATGGTTTTATTGGCAACATTAATTGAACCAACTACAGAATCATTAATTTGTGGCATATATGGAACTTATGCCATATCAACGGTGTTCTTCAATGGCTCTTGGTTTAACATGTATTGGTTTATGTTCCATATGATTATTTGGATGATTACTGATTATGTTCAATATTATACTTTGATTAATCATTCCTTGGATGTTAAGAATATCAATTATATACCAAATTGGTTGAAAAATATTCCATCGAAGAATTATCATTATTATAAATGGGGCTATATATGGATAATCAGAGAAATCTTAGCATTACCAATATGGATAATTGCCATGATTGGTCATGAGATTGATTGGAGAGGAAAACCATTTATAATTAAAAAGGACTTGACTGCTGAAGAATTGTAAATAGATAGGTTGTAGTTGGTGTGATGATATGTGCGGGTGTATGAGTATGTATATGTATGAGTGTGACTTTATAGACAATTTACAAAATGACCAAAATGGCGGAAATAATATACAGTGTTTTTTTCTTTTTATGAACCAATTGACCTAATTGTTTAAACTGAAATGGACAAAATTATTTGTACATTAAGACGAACAAATAGAATAGTTCTCTGTGCAATTAAGTTTGTCACATTCGGTTTGCGTTTTAGTTTAAGTAATAAAAAAAAAAGACTGTATACAAACATTCCGAAAATGGTTGTTATTTGCGTGTAACAACCAAGAATCACCGTACGTGTATTTACCGAGAAACTATGCAATATGCGAAATCTAGGGAGAGACGCGTCTCATTTTTTTGGTTGGTTGGTCGTCGTTGGTACCTTTTTTTAGGCGTTTGTGCATTAAATGTATGTACTTCATACAGGGAAAAAAAAGCAATTCCAAATTTCCAAATCGGGAAAGTAGAAAAATAAAATAAAATAAAATAAACAGAACTGTAGATCTGACTTAATTTTGATAAACCTGAACAAGTAAAGAAGGAAAGAAGAAAAGTCGGAGAAGGGATTGGAAAGAGAGTGAAATGGAGGCAGATCTAAAGGTGTAGGATGGGCATCTCTCACCATGCCATATGTCTCATTAACTTTCTAGTTGCGTATTGGGACCATTTTTGAACTCGTTGCATGGCTCTGTCTGGGTTCCACATATCTACTTTTTTGACATTTTCTTGAGCAGTTCTAGAATCGATTGTATATAAAATAATTTCACCTTTAAAAATAAATTGATGCGATTGCGGGAAAGTCTGGCTGGCCTTGTCCCCTGCGATGATTATGATGATGATGAAGCAAACAGGAAGGGTTAGATTAAGTTAAGCACAGATCATCACATCGGGAAAAAAAAGTTCACTTTCACCTCAAAAAAATGAAACCCAGAGAGGAGAGGGAATGGACAAGGGATGAAGGTGAATCGATATTACTCTATATAGAAGCGATGTTTCATGATAGAATTGTGCTTCTCTGCTTAGAAGAAGTCTGCGCATTTTTTTGTTTAGTTTTTTCATTTGTTCTATTGATCTATTTGTTTTATATCTTATCGGAATCATCGTCTGTTTCTATTGTTCTTAAAACTATTCTTTAGGCACTCTAAAACAAAAAGGGGGAAACGGTATTAGAGCGGAGAAGAACAAAGGGACCCGAACTAAAGAAAGGACCGAAAGGAAGGAAAGGAATAGTGAAAAGAAACGAACCGACTGAATGTGACAAAAAGGAATAAATAATAGTAAATAATTACTTTGCAATCTATTTTTGTCCTCTGTCGGGTTAAACGTTTCAGATTTAAATCTACATGAATGAAAAGCAAAAACACAAGAAAACAAAGACGAGGTAAGGTACTCTTCTGCCAAGTGGTTGAATGGAAAATGTATTAATAAGATTATGATTAATAAAATAGAGTTAGCAATCTCGTCCATCTTGCCTGACCGCCCATGGTATTGTAAGTGAAATGTCGATCTTTTTAAAGGCAGGTCCGTGCCGGTGGTAAGTCGCGGTATGTTCGAACAGAATTTGGATTTTTTCGGTTGGGAGGAGGGGAGGAATAGGAGGAGGAGGCGTGGTCTAAATCGTGGCACAAGAAAAGTTTTTTTTTTTTTTAGAAACGAATGACGCAGATGGAAATGTATTTTGCAATTACGTTGACTTCCATTTCTATTTTATTGTTTTAGGAAAATACCCTAAAATAGTAAAACAAAATCACTTACGCTTATTAAGCGTTGTATACAAATACAAATATATATATATAGATATCGGTATTTATATATATATATACGAAGAGTTGTCTCATTTTCGTAGTCTCAGGAAAATCAGCGTACAACCATCGCTATCACTTTCACTATCTCTACTACAACTACTACCCTCTAAGTTCAAGCCAATCGCAGAGACACGTGCAAAATACCCCCAAGAACACACGATATATTGCATCTGAAGTTATTTACACATACTACTTGATCGTATTATTCTTAGTATTATTATTTTGTTGAATATTTTTTGAACGTCAAACAAATTTTTTTGCTCCAGTTAACGATTGCTCCTTTTTTTTTCCCCATCACATCACAGAAAGAAAAAACAGAAATTGAGAAACGACTTCCCCTTTTTTTTTCTCTCTTTCTTCTTTCTTTCCACTTCATTTCACGTTGCGTTGCTTCAATTTACTTTGATTCACTTTCACTTTCTTTTCAGTACCATTATCATTATCATTATCAATCAACCATCCATCCATTCATCAACCATTTCCCACCTCCATACCATTCCTTTCAATTCTCCATTTTCTATTTATAGCAGTTGACACACTGGAACACACAGAGAAATCACGTGAAGAAACACCACAATCAGTTCCTAAACCCCATTTAGCTAAACTTGTTCCTACGCTCGAATCATAGCTAACCAATTATTGATACCCACTGGACTGATCCAAATCACTCATTCGATACAGTACAAGAACACAACAGACAATAGATAATCATACATCTTACGATCCGCCTCCCTTCTCAACTTAAGGATAGCACACAAATTTAAAATATTTACAACCAAGAAAAGCAAGAAATTTTTTTCCTTTCCGTCGTTACTCGTCTAACATTAATACCAATAATATATCACACACGTATACCCCCTTTGACTACCATTTACATACTACCCATTTGCTAACTACATATACCAACTACTACCATGCCTGAAATAGTGACTCAAGCTCAACCAACTCCACCACCAACTACAACCACTCCCGATTTAAATAGACAGCGAGAGGTCTGTAAAAAATGTAACCAATTAATCCTCGAAGGACACGCCTACGAACTAGGGGATGACAGGTGGCATATCCATTGCTTTAATTGTTCCAAATGTAATACTTCCTTGGGATGCAACTCGAATTTCTTGGTTTTGGGTAATGGAAACTTGATTTGTTCAAATTGTTCTTACAATTGTAAGCAATGTGGAAGAAAAATTGATGATTTAGCAATTTTAACTGGAGACCAGGCTTATTGTTCTAATTGTTTTAAATGTCGTTCTTGTAAAAACAAGATAGAAGACTTGAGATATGCAAGAACTTCCAAAGGGTTGTTTTGTATGGATTGTCATGAAAAATTAATGGCCAAAAAGAAGAAATACGATGCTAAAAAGAAGCATTTGGCAATGTTACAAGAGAAGAGATTACAATTGGAAAGAGAAAAAGATCAGCGAGAGTACCAAATATTAGAAGATCACAAGCGATCGGTCAATTCTTCAAGAAATAGTTTGATCAATTCCTATATGACAAACAACGCAAATACTCAGTCAAAAGAAAGTTTATTGTATCAACAGAATAATAAATCCTCCAGTTCGGTGGTATCAGGAAAGAATAAATCATTACCATTACCTCCTTCAGTATCTCCAAGTAAGCCCACGGCATTCACTGGTAAAAACACAACTGACATCTCACTATCATCGGTATCGACTTCTCAAATATTTTCAGAGTCAACTCCTAAATCTCAACAACAACAACAACAGCCACAACAACATCAACAACAACAAAATGGTGGTCTCTACAACCCACCTGTGCTTCATACAGATAACGACTTTTCCATCGAAGAAGTTCAAAATACCTCAGATACAGATTCCAATGATGACGATTGCGACAAGACACTTGGCACTACCTTAAGAAATAAAACCTCTAGCAGAAACTCCAAAGTCCTGCCGTTTGTCAATGAATATTCAACACCTCCATTGTCTTCCGAACAAATCCATCATCAAGATGTTTCGCATGATACTGATAAATCCGTCTATGTGGATGTATTGAATACTCCTCCACATAATACTAGTTCGTCATCACCTTTTGATCAATTAAAACCAGGTGTTGACTTATCTCCTAGAGACAATTTGGATTCTAAATCAAAAAATCTCCTTATATTATCTCCAAATCAATTCCATGATCATGAATTCCACAATGCGAAATCGCCAATGATTGATTCACCTGGAACAATTATAAGTCGAAACAGTAATCAAAACTTGAAACCAGTTAATTTAACTGTTGAGGATAGACCTCGTTCAACTTGTTCTTCACCATTTGCTAAAGCTAACAGACAGGCAAGAGTTGTTGAAACAAACGATGAAATACTGACGGATGGTGTTGATTACGATTTGACTATTGGTACTCCAAGACAAGAATCATCGAATTCCGGACATTTGAATTCCCTATCTTCTCCACCGCCAAAGGTGCCTCCTCCAAGTACTCCATCACGCAATGTTGAAGTACCAAAGAAATTCAGTTTTGATGAAACGCCTAAAGGGTTGGGTTTAGAAGGTGTTGATTATGATAATCATGACGATCAAAGACATTATATCAGACAGCAACAAGAAAACAAGCGCCGTGGAAGTATCAACAATACCCACGAAAGCAGCCCATCTTCAATAATGCATACTCCGAAGAGAATCATTAGCAATTTTTCACCAGCTATTACTAATTTAGAATCACCACAAGAAATGGATGAACATTTGCGACAACAGAATCCATCACGTAAGAACTCCATTATGAAAGGATTGAAGCACAAAAGGTCGACCTCGGGTAACCAGAATATCTTGTCGTCATTTTTCAAGTCCAAGGATGAGAATAATAGATCGCATACCCGTCATGCATCAGATGGTTCGGTGGTGAGTAGTATTACCAATGCTTATATTTCCCCACCAATAACCAATGGAAGTATGAATAATGCTGGTCATTTAAGACTGACGTCGGATTCAACAATGATGATTCATGAAGAAGATAATTTTGATATGAAGGCTATAAAGAACGAGATTAAACAATTGAGTACAACTAAAAGTACATTGGATTACGATGTCAAGAGATTGAAAGTTGAGAAACAAAAGCTTACGGAACAATTGAAAATGATTCAATCCAAGATTTCGTCTGACTCTATTAAGTATGACAATTTGGTTGGTGAAATCAATGAATTGCAATCGCAGAAGATTAAGTTGAATGATGAAAATAAAGATCTAATTGCTCAACATAAATCCATAAAGGCTGAGATGGCCAAGTTGTCTGAATCTTCAAGTACTGAATCTGAATTGGGAGATAATTCAACTTTGGGCAAGAGCACTGTAAAATCCGCATCATCTCCCTACAAAACGCACACGCCAACTTCATCAAGAGAGAACTTTGATTATATCCCACAACATCACCAACAGCAACAATACCAACAACAACAACAACAATATCAACATCAACCTCCAGAAGATGAGCAAACCCATAAGGCAACTAGATTGAAGTTTTGGAGAAGACCAAAGCTTGGATTCCCACAAGTTGTCCCAGCTTCTAGTGATTATAGTAATAATGGTAACAACAACCTCAACAACGGCAACAACCTGAATAACTACAATAACAACGGTAATAGTAATAACAACAACAATGGCAGTTCAGCAGGCAATGCTTTGAATTTCCCAAATAATGGGTCAAGAATACCGAATAGTTTTTCATCGCAAGCATTACGTATTCCTCCACTGAATAATAATAATCTCGGTGTTAACAATTCAAATATTGCAGGCAAGTTCACCAAGTCCAAGTCAAGTAATATATTGGATTCAATTCTTTCAGGAGATTCCAACCAAGTGGCATTGTTTAGTTCCACGATACAAAAACGAGCAGATTATGAAGGAACTTCCATTCCGTTAATAGTGGTTAGATGTTTACAAGAGGTAGAAAAACGAGGATTAGATTTTGAAGGAATCTATAGAATTTCTGGAGGGAATTCTGCCATTGTATCAATTGAAAATGCCTTTTCTAGTTTATCCAGTGATCCTGATGAAAAACAATTGAGCAGATTAGACGAAACATTAGATGGAGATATCCATGCGGTTACTTCTGCCTTGAAGAGATATTTAAGAAAATTACCAGAACCTATAATTCCCTATGGATTATATGATGAATTTATCAATGTTTCAAATGTTACTTCAAATACTAGTAAAGAACTAAGAATTCGAAGCTTGACCAATGTGATTAATAAATTACCCCATGCTAATAAGCAAACATTGAAAATGATTATTCAACATTTACAATTGGTTAATTCAATGAAAGATGTTAATAAAATGGGATACAAGAATTTATCAGTGGTTTTTGCTCCAACTTTGGCAAGAGACCAATCCGGGGAAAGGGAAATGTCAGATATGGGATTCAGAAATGATACTACTGAGTTATTAATATCTGAATCATCACAAATATTTTAATTCTACTAGATTCCTTTTTGGGTTTATCATTGTGGTTTTACTTTACTTTATCTTACTTTTTTTATTTATATATATAAACCTAATTTTATTTCGTTAGAGTTATACATATTTTATCCATATACAATTTTTTTTTGTACCAATCATTTTCAATTGTTATTATCCTTCCTCCTCAATTGACATCTTTAATTTGGGGATTTTTAAACATTTCCAATCTCCTATGTCCATTTCTAATTAAATGTTCAATAGTATTAAATTGTTTTTTAGGTAAATCCTTATATTTGTGGAATTCTTCATGGACGAAATTTCTCCAATGTGGACGACTTTCCAAAGGTTTTGTTCTTACTGTTCGAAAACAATCTTTATATAAATGTAGCACTTCTTTTTGTAATCCTGATAATCTAGCCATGATTGAATAAATAAAGTCTCTATCTCTGTCCCGGATGTATATATGTGATGCTTTTTTGATGTTGTTCTATTATTTTATGGAAATGTTTCCTTTGGTTTGGAGTGGTTGTTGTGTTCCGGAATACTTAACCAAGGTTTTCGGGAGAAAATCTATTTTAAGAAAGAATGGGGGAGTATGGGAGTGCCAGACGTTTCATTCATTGATTACAAAGAGATTTTTCCACACACATTGGACAAAAAAATTTGATACTTTCTATGGGGTTCCAAGTTTTGAAACATGTACACGACACAATGATCCCCTTTTTTTTAACAATCGATCTAGACATTGATCAAAGAGACGGATGTTCGAATTGTAACATTGATGAAACAAAAGGTAAAAATGAAGGGGGCAGATTGGTGTATTTTAGAGACGATAATGTTGTAAACCGAGATTAATATAGTGGGATTAAGTTAAGCAAGAATCCGTGTGGCATTGGGTTATTGATCATGTTACCAACAAAAATTCACTTGATTCTCTTAGATGTTGTGTTAATTATGGAAGTTAATTAATATTATAACTTTGTTGAAACGGAATTGGCTCGATGGACGTTCTTGTATTTGTACAACAGATCCAATTGCAAAACGGTTAGTTGTTGCCTCGGGGATCAATTTTCTCGTATTACATTGGTTCAATTATAGATCCCACGAGTTGATTAACCGAGTTCAATTTATCTATCAATGCTGTAGGTGTTGTATTGGTCTGGTTACTGCAGTTGGTCTGTGCTTTGGTGTATTGCAAGAAATATAAGGGGAATTGTAATTGCAACCGAAGTTGAAATTGGAATTTGTTAAGTGAGAGTGAGTGTATTTTGTACTGTACACAAACCCAGCATTAACCAGAGCGAAAAAGTGAACAACGACAACGCCAACGAACCAGAAAAAAATACTGTCAGAGAGTTGAGGAATTTTTTCCCACCGGTTCCAGATATCCCAATTTATTCCCACATCTTTAATAACAATTACCAATTACTAGCAACATGGCTGATAAATTTCCAGAGATAGGATCCACCAGTGAAGACGTTGAATTTGAAGGGGATTTTTTATCTCGTGAAAAAGAATTAGTAGGGGACGAATTCACCACCGAAGAAGATAACAAGATCTTGAATCAAGATGAAGATGATGAAATAAATGAATTTAAAGAACAATTCCCCGAAGTTGAATCATCCGAACCTCTTGTTTTTCAAGATACCATAAGTAGTAATGATCAACAACAAAGAGATCTAATTGATGATGAAGATGATTTTGATAATTTTGAATCAAACGGGGTTAAAGAATTGAACTTGAATGAAAGTCAACCAATTAAAGAATGGAAAGAACGTCGTGATTTGGAAATCGAAGAAAGAGAAAACAAAAACGCTACTAAAAAGCAAGAAATTTTGGACAAGGCTAAATCCACAATTGATGATTTTTATGAAAATTATAATTTAAAGAAAGAAGATCATTCCAGAGAAATCTTGAATGAACAAGATAAATTCTTAAATAAAAGAGATGATTTCTTAGGAAGAGGTACATTATGGGACAGAGTTAATGAATTAGTCCAAGATGTTGGAGAATTGCCTGATGGTAATAGAGATAAAACTAGATTTAAAGAATTATTGACCAAATTGAAAGGTAAAGAAAATGCACCAGGTGCCGGTGGTTATCAAGAATAGGTTTATAAAGTCTCTATGTATTAGTTATTAAAAGGAATAAAAAAAATCTAAAAAAACAAATATGTTATTACTCATTATTATTATTGTTTGGTTGATAAGTTGATCACATGATATAATTGACAAGTTTGATCATTGAATTCTTAGACAACTTATCGTCCTTATGAGTCTTGAGATAATCCTTCAAGTTCATAATCTGCCATATTCCGAAACTCATAAGAATTGTTTCAAATTTGTTCCAATCCAATTTGGAGAATCTTATAAACCAAGGATGATTATATTTAATTATTTTCCACTTGGATAGCAATATCAATCTGAATAAATACAAGTCAATGGTATCGATGAAATTAGAATCAATGGTACGTACATCTTCTGAACATCCCCAACTTGGAATCAAGTTTAATGAATTAAGATACAAAGTGGCAAATCCTGCAATAAATCCAATGATCTTGGTATAGTTCTTAAAAAATAATTTCAAATGGTTCACATATACCAGTTGGATCCAATTCATTTTTGTCGTTGAACTTGGAGTTAATATCCTGAAAATTGGTGACGTCAAACTGATCAACAATATTGAAATCAAATTACACCCAAATATAAAATTGACAAATGAGTTGGATCTGTGGTATACCGAGAATAAATACTCCTTAATTACTGTATTGTAATTCTTCTTGGTTTCCCCATTATGTTTCACTTCATATAATTTATCTAATAATTTGCTTTTGAAATAATACAACCCTAGGAATCCCAGCAAGACAAAGTTTTGAAACCAATATACTCGGAGTAAACCAATCCAACTGACACGATTGTAATTGATACCCAATTTATAGTTGATCCAAATAGGGTTTAAAATGTATCGTTTTAAACTACTGGATAAATACTTCTGATTCAATTTATACTTTGTAGGCGTAAGGTAATTACTCAATATCTGAGCAAATATGGCAGGGAATATAATATACTCTTTCCTTTTATATAACTCTTGTAACCAGGGTTTATAATGGTGTATTTTTAAATATTGTGATGCCTTGGGACTGACGATAATCTGAGAATTTGACGGAGGATCCAATTCACCAATATAATTAAGGATCAAATAGATCAAGGAATAATCCTTCGGTATTAATTTATTATTCACTGTGGCAGAATATAAAAACACACAACTTATGAAATTGGCCAACTTGTCTAATCTTCGTTTATTTACACGATCAGATGTATTTGAAACCGACTTTACAGCATCCTTAATTGGTTTATTCAATGTGAGGAAATTTGCCCAACTGGTGGAGTTTTTAATCCGAAGTACTCGTAAGATAACTTTCCATTTGACCCATTGTGGGATGAAAGGATACGTTTCAAGGAATACTTCCAATGTTTCTATAAACGGATATGCGGGCATAACTCTATATATATGGATCTCTCTCTGTCTCTGGAATACTTATTGCTGTTGCTGATGAAGATAATAGTGTAGATCAATGGGGTGGGAGTTGGTGTGATTCTTCAATTTTTGTTTATCAGTGCCAGTGGTAGTGTGAGGAAACAAAAACTTATAAGTGTTACTTTTCACGTGATCTTAATTTTTGCATGTGAATTGGCAGTGCGGAAGAAAATGCGAAAGGGGTTAGTAGTCGTGTGGGTACCAGGTGTTTCAATTTTTATATTTTTTTAAATTATTTGACGCGTAACGTATGGAGGGACACCAATTATTTTGACGAAGAATTTTGTCCTGGTAGGGAGTTTTTGTGTGCCTAATAGACGAAATGTCTTTCTGCTTTTCCATTTTACGCTTAGGTTTACTAAAATGATATAATTTGTTTCTATCTCCAAAAAAGAAGATCTATTGTGTGCTTCGAGATAATATCTTACTGAGCCTGTTTCAACATACTCAATTCACTTCCCCTGTTTCATCTAATCAATCTTTCTTACCCTGTTTCAACCACCAGTCCCCATTCAGCCCACACGAAAAAAAATAACGATTATACCCCAGTATAGATATAATTTTTTTTTTAATTCTTTATTCTTTCCATCATCTTCAACACCATCTATGACTATCAGAGGAGAATAATGACTACTATTACTGAGAATGCACAAGGTTTGAATGGAACGGCCAATAATCCAAGAAGGTATGGAAACAATTCAACTACTCCACACAAACCTATAGAATTTAAAGTGAGGAGATCAAGCTCAGTGCATCAGCTGAGTGTAACTCCATCCTCAACAAACTCATCAGCCACGAAGTCCAATACAATCAGAAACAGCACTAGTGTGAGTAGAGGATTAAACATATTTGCTGTTTCCCCATTGCCTTCTAAATCCACGGGATCAGTTTCGCCAAGATCTCATCTGAGAAACCCTTCATACGTTTCACAAACCTCACTACCGGAAAGGGTGAATGATAACTTGCAAAAATGTAATAGCAATAATGGTAGTGGATCCCATGATTTACGATACGATTTGCGATTACCGTCAACTGATAAATTGGTAGCTATGGATATTGACGAACAGTTAAGATATTTGGCACTAAAAGAAATGAGTGTGGTTGAAATTAAGGACAACATAAACAATTTGAACAACAAATTAACTGAAAATGAAAAGGAATTACACCAGTTGCGAGAGATAATTCAACGTTCATTATATAAGGAACTATCCTCAGGAAACACTCTTACAAAAACCAATGAAACTAGACCTAGACAGAATAGTAATCCAAGAGATGAAGCCATAGCAAGAACGAAAAGGAGAAGTAGAGGAGCTTCCATCAGTACCAACAGCATTAAAGAAACACTTACGCCTGAATCAAACCAACCAACTACCAACCCAGAGTCGACCTCAAGAATCTGGAGTGGATTAAGCAAGCCATTGAATTTAATTCAGCAATTCGATACCATGATGCAAAACGAATTTGAAAAATCATTACTTAGTGAACAGGACAAAGAAGTTAATCAGAATCAATCAAAAAGTCTCGAAAAACGCATATCGCATCAATCAAAGTCGTCTGAGGACTCTATTTCAAGCATAGGATCAATGAATTCCCCATTACAATCAAGATCAACAAACCCTCGACCAATATCAAATAAACAGTACTATAACAACAAGACAACCAAATCAGATGATATGATGCAAACTGTGTCTTCATCAATCTGGTCCTTTGTGAATGACGTGAAAGCGAACGTGTTGTCTTCATTACAAGAAGATGAACGAGAGAGAACAAGTACTGGAACAAAGCAGCAACAATCAGGGAGAATGTACAATCTAGATACTGGATCGACTATAGATGTGCTGCAGAATCTAATCGATCATGATTCGGAAACAGACTTATTGGGACCATTGGGTAGTGACGAAGAAGATAACATCATAGAAACTTTAGATTTATCAATGTATAAACGATAAACGAGACAGAAATATATATATGCATTACTTATAAACCTTGTAAACCTTTAATGATTTCATTTTGTTTTGATTCATCTAATTTCTTATCATTTATATCACCAATTGATCTCAAATCTTTCAACATTATATCCTTCAATTTATCGAAATAGACAGCTTGTAACAAATTTCTAATATTATATTCCGATTTTTCAACCAATTGACCCAAATTGATCAAATGATTGGTTTCTAAATTTACCCCAGTATCCAATTCAAGGGTTTGTTCTTGTTCCAATTGTCTGGTTAAATTACCAGCAAGTCCCAAATTTCCTCCTCCAATACCAGAAGAATTCTTACTACTATTATTGTTACTATTATTTTCCAAATTCAAAACCACTGAAGTTGTCAACTTGTACAAATATTTATTCTTAGATTGTTTAATGACTTCAAAAACATGAATACTATCCCAATTACCAGACTTATCATCGGTTTCCTTTTTGAACAAAACCACCCCGGCAAATCCTTCTTCCAATGCATCATCATCTTCATCTTCCGCAGTATCCCACAAATAAACACTACTGATACCTCCTTCATAATACAAGTCACGATAGATATCAAAGGAATCATTAGCTTTGATCTCTAATTGTCTTAATAAATCACTTGGGTATGGGGCGTCATTGATTTCGGAACTAGATAATTCGGGATAATATACATTACTGAATGGTGATCTATAACTGTCACCATCCCTATTATAATCACAACATAAGTAATCCTTACCAGTTTTTAAACAATTCTTAACCACCAATGGTGTGTCGACGGATGATAATAAATCTGCCACTATTTCTTCGTCTGATACTAATGCGCAGATGTTGGATAAATTGGTAGTAATTGATCTTGGATCCAATCTTCTGATCAAATCTAATGATGAGTCAAACTTGTCCATGCTATGTATAGGGTTGATAATGTGGGTTGTGTTGTGCTATGTGGTCTTGGTACTGTTGATTGGGTTTGACAACGGGAGCCCAGGGATTTTTGTTGGTCGAGAGTTTTTCTTTTTTCTCCGTTGTCAAACTATGTAGAATCTCTACCAAGTGTGTGTTGATTAAGAGAGAGTGACGAAACATAAGACAGTTTGTATACTTTCTTCTTTATGCTTATATACGGAGAAGTTTCCTAATGAACAATCTTCTATATCTACACGAATGCAATATACCTTAGGCAAAGACATCAGGCTTAGTCGGAATTAAATGTGAAATGATTATAACGGATTTTAATTTTAAGGTGAACTGAAAAAAAACTATATAAACATCTAGAAAGTAGGATATGCGATGGAATGCATTTATGCCCATAAAATAGTAAGCCATTTCCAGCCCTTTAATTTTTCGTACGGTGGTTCTGGTCTAGCATAAACGTCATAGAAAAGTGGTCTTAATTGGACTTCCGAAGGCTTTATATACTTCGTCTTAAACCATATTTTACCCACGATAAACAAAACAATAAAGAATGGAATCAGAAAATAGGCACTGAAAAAATTGGCAAATTTCCAATATCCATGAATAAAAACAGAAAACCCACCTGTGATCAAGAATAGAGCGGAAAAGAACAACGACACAGGACCAGCCCATTGACCACCAGGAACAGTATATGGTAAATTATCTCTGGAAAATCCTTGAGCTTTAATTGCTTTGTTCAAGGCAATGTGGGCCGAAGCGTAAACAATCCAATTGATCAAAAGGTTGGAAGATGTGATATTTTGGAACCAACTGAAAACTTCTGCAGTAGTTTCACTGACTGACATATAAGCCAATGGCAAAAATGCACATCCGAAAATAACACCTACCCATGGCAATCCATGTTTGTTAACAGTCAAGAAAATCTTTGGAGCTTGCCCATTAGTAGCCAAACCATATAATGTACGACTGGCATTGATAATACCCAAATTAGCTGCGGATAAAGCAGAAGTCATCACAATAGCATTGATAATATGAGGCAAAACTTTGATTCCTGATCTTTGCACAGCAATTACCCAAGCGGAACCAGATGCGTTACCGTTTGGTGCGGCAATTGCTTTGTCGGTGTAGGGCACAATCAAAGAAAGGATGAAAATAGCTAACCAGTATAAAACAATAACTCTGATCATGATTCTCTTCATGGCACGATTGATGGCCCTACGTGGATGTTCTGTTTCGCCAGCAAGGAAAGCAGATGTTTGTGCCCCACCAAAGGAATAAACTGTTGAGGAAACACATCTCCAGAATGCCAAGAATCTACCTAATGAACCTGTTGCAAATCTTTCGGCAAATGCTCCTGGGTGTTTCCAATATCTGAATCCGAGACGGTCATTGTTTGGAGCACCACCTAAATCTATCACCAATCCAACAATGATCAAGCCCAAAATCAATAGAATTTTCAAAATCCCGAATCCAAATTCAATCTCCCCGTACCATTTAACATTGTAAGAATTGACAGCAACGATAACAACTAAGAAAATGGAAATGAAGATAGCAGGATTTAAATCAGTCCAATACCCCACAACCACACTGGCGGCAGATAATTCACCAGGCATAATTGATGAATAAAGATGCACGTATCCCATGGCAAACCCAGCTGCTTTATCAACAAAGTGTTCAATATGACGAATGTTTCCCCCAGTAACTGGCATCAAACAGGCAACTTCTAATGCACAAATTTGATTAATACTAATGACGAGCCCAACGAAAATATATGCAATAAACATACCGACGGGACCAGCTGTAGCTAATGTACCTCCAGAACTAAAGAGTTTCGTTGTTAGTATTCATGTGGTTTTTTGATTGTGGCACCTGATTGTGTTGCAAAAAAAATGAACGAAAAAGAAAGTATTGTGTTCCTGATTTTTGTTTCTTTTTCTTGGGTTGGCGGTTGACACATGTAATGCAAAATAAAGGTAACCCCTCAAATTAAATGATCATAACATACGAAAGAAATAGCCCAGTTCCAAAAACCCCAACTAAGGAAATCATCCCAATCAATCTTGAACTTAATCCTTGGGATAACTTTCTATCCCTGTGGAAAATAGCTTCTGATTGTTCGATATCTTCTTTGGTGAAATCAATGGCGGCATCACTTGTAAATGAAGTAGCTTCAACGTCAACTTCAAACGGTTTCTTAATTTCCTCAGTGAACGACATATTATTGGTAGTTTGGTTGTACTTTGATATAGAGCAGTAAAATTGTAAACGAAATAGTTATACATGATTATATATACTCCCACAGTCAAGAGCGTGGAGATCAATCACCCATATCTAAAAGAAAAAAAAAAGTGGCTCTCAGTGATGACATTTTTAATTTAATTTTGTTTAATGAACTGCCATGTTTGATGTGGCTCTTATGCTGAGATGTGGAAAACAAAGAAGGGAGAGGAATAATAAACCATTGCATGAAGATTTGAGACAATCATGGAGTGAAGCACAAATGAAGCGCATTTCAAGATAAAAAAATTATCACGAAAGTTTCCGCTCCTGCTCGCCACAGTGGCGTATCAAATCATTAAATACCCAGAAGACATAGTTTTTTTTTAAAAAAAAGAAAAATGCCGTCGATACGGTGATCTCCGCTAACGGTGTGTGACTCTCTATTGTTGACGAAATAGTAATAGTGGTTAGTGCCTTATTAAATGAAAATCTTTCATTGGTTCAAGATTAATTTAAATTTCTATTCCTGTTCAGGGAAGATTTTACAAATAAACTTCCTGGAAAGAAAACAAAGACTTGGAAGAGGAGACAAGTTTGTTGATATGATGAGAGGCCATCCTGAGTAATCTCTTACTTGTATCCCATGCTAATCATGCTAACGATTGCTAGCAACCTGGACTGTAAAATTTATATTCCGTCATTAGCTTAAGATACATGTATAACAGCACGTAGTGGCTATCGGGAATTACGAATTGTTCAATATTTCAATCAAGATGCCAAACATGTTCAACAACCTAAATTTTAATCTCACCGCCTTGAGAATGATATCATGAATTAGGTTATTCGAATTATCCGGGCTTAGATAAGCGGCCAATATGGAAGTATAAAGATTAAAAGATTCCATCCAGGAACGTGATCTCTTCCCACAATGGTGGCTCTATGAGTTTCCTCATAACCCATAGTTTTTCTTCATAGAACAACTAAAATGTATATTTTCTTGTCTCTATTATCTGATTGGCTTGGAAATATAAAGATAATGTATCGTTCCTCGTGGAGACTTTCTAGAAAATCCACAAGCAATATCTTTCCACTAATTCCCCTATCGTAAGCTTTTCGTAAAAATCTCTACACTTTATTAATTAAGATTTTCCATATGTCCAAAACTGTGGAGTTTCTAATATTTATTGACGTCGGAAAATTACATCCAATCTTTAAACGTAATTACACAAAATAGTAGTATTGTGATACGCATTAATGTGTGAAGCTGAAACGAATTCAATTATTGGATTAAAACTACCGAGGAGGGGAAGAACGAGAGCTACGAGATGACCTTGAACAATGTGAATGAATCGCTTATTATGTTCGTACGGCAATTTCAGATTCTTCAAGATAATTATCCGGGCTTATGACAGGCGTGAAAAAGAAAGGCTAATTTTGAACTCTAAATTAGGAACCAGTTGATATTAGCGCCATTGAATTTCTCTCGGATTGCCGAATAATCGATCCATTAGCTACTATTACAACATGAATGTCACATAAAGAACTGCACTAGTACAATGTGGCTTTGATATTGATTCATCTCAAATTTATCTTCAATTTAAGGAGTAGACAACGGATGTTAAGACAGAACTGCAATAGAACAACCTAAATAAATAAATGTTTATAAACTGACGTATTAACAAAGAAGAAGAATGATATGCAAAAGTGTAAACTTAGCTGTCTGGGAAACTAGGAATAAAAACTCCATTTCACGTGTAAACCATCATCCTATTCACAAGAAGTAGGCCGCAATGGAGTCATATTTTGTCAATTTGGAACAAATGACCTTATTAAATAATTAAAACCAAGACACCAACGAACAAATTAAGTAACGATATTTTAATCACATTAGATGCGTTTACTAAAGTTGGAATAACAAGTTCGTCAATTGATGATGATGAAGATCCAGAAATGATTGATGACCCCACCGTAGAAGTAGCAAAATTTGAACCAGGAGCATAAACGGCGCTACTTTGACTGAATGTAAATGTAATATGAACTAAGGTCATACATGAGGAATAAGTTTCTTCAGGTTGAATTGTTAACGCGGTTTGGCTGATCGTGTTTTCGTGACTGCTACTTGGAGATTGAGGAGTAGCTTTCACTTCTTGACTAGTTTCACTAGGCTCTTTTTCGGTGGTAAATTTAATTCCACTGATTGATTGTTGACTGATTTGATTCAACAAAGGAGTACTTACTGAAATATTCCAAGAACCTTGTTGACCAGCGGAAACAGTGACGACACCAGTTTCTTTATTTGGAGATTCCTGCAGTCCTGCAGTAGTAAAGTAATTTGTTGGTTCTGCGAATGTCAAAGCACTGACCACTTCTGATGGAAAGAATGTAGACAATAGACGAGTTTCAATACTGCTGGTAGTGACACCAGCTGAATAAATAAAACCTAAATCTTCGCTATTGGGGACCCTTGAAATCGAACTCAACGCAGCAACTTCAGCTTCATTTGTAGATGCTTGAGCGAAACTATTCAAAGTGCCAGGGAAGGTACCCATTTGTGTTGCAACATCGGATTGAGTGGAAACAGTTTTATCTTTATTCGTAGTAGTGGAAGTGTATGTAGTTTGAACAGATGAACTGGTTTCATCTTGTGGTTGGGAGGTGGCCAATGTGTCAAATGATGTAGCTGATTGAGTGACAACAGCAGACTCAGATTTGAATAATACTTCACTACTAGTATTAGTCTCAGTTGAAATATACCCAGTTTCGACAGCAGATCCGAGGAATATTAATGCATCAGTAACAGGACCGTCTTGAGCAATAGCACCATATTCGACAGAAACAGGCTCGTCAACGTTAATCACCCCACTACTAGAAGTAGATCTAGTAGTTCCGGCTTCTGCAGAGGAGGTGGCAAATGTAGTCAAATGACTTACTGGTTGATTGTCAAAATCAGACTTAAAACCAATTGAATTTTCGGAATTGGAGGCTACCCCGGTAGAAAAAATTTTAGTGTTTTCAACTTGTGGAGCAAATGTAGTTAAAGTCGTCAAGTAAGTACCAGATTGACTGACTATACCAGATTTGGTAACAGTAAATTCTTCATCATTAACAATTTCCCAAGTGGAAATGTATTCAGTTTGAGCAGCAAGATCATTAGATTCGGGAACGACAGATCTATCGGCGCTCAGTACTTCGGAAGTGATAGTGTTTTTAACATTAGCATCTGGAGCAAATGTAGTCAATGTAGTCAAGAAGGTATGTGATTGACTTACAATACTGGATTCAGTAGAAACAGATCCATCAGCATTGGTGACCTCCCAAGTGGAAGTGTATTCAGTTTGAACAACAGGTGGGAAGGTGGTGATGGTAGTGGTGTCAGTACCAGATTCACTAACAATTCCGGATTCAGTGGAGACAGATCCATCAGCATTGGTGACCTCCCAAGTGGAAGTGTATTCAGTTTGAACAACAGGTGGGAAGGTGGTGATGGTAGTGGTGTCAGTACCAGATTCACTAACAATTCCGGATTCAGTGGAAACAGATCCATCCGCATTGGTGACCTCCCAAGTGGAAGTGTATTCAGTTTGAACAACAGGTGGGAATGTAGTCAAAGTAGTGGTGTCAGTACCAGATTCACTAACAATTCCGGATTCAGTGGAGACAGATCCATCAGCATTGGTGACCTCCCAAGTGGAAGTGTATTCAGTTTGAACAACAGGTGGGAAGGTGGTGATGGTAGTGGTGTCAGCACCAGATTCACTAACAATTCCGGATTCAGTGGAAACTGATCCATCAGCATTGGTGACCTCCCAAGTGGAAGTGTATTCAGTTTGTATTGCGGACGTAGCAGTAGTAAAAATGGTTGTTGATGTATACCATGATCCAACAGAATTGGTTGTAATATCAACAATTCCAGTTTCGGTTAATGCAGAACCATCTGACGCAGTGGTAGTTATTGTTGTTGTGTATTGAGTTGGATCAACACCAGGAGCAACTGGAAGTTGTTTACATTGAATTTGACAAGTCGCAGGTAAGGCTCTTGTAGGTACAGGACCATTGTATTGAAGACTTCCTAATAATGTAGTTTGTAACCCACCACCTAAATCAGTGACAATTTGGAATAAACTTGAATCGTATCCTGTGCCGATGTTAAAATTTTGCGTGAGTGCGGTTGCTCGCAATGTTAAAATACCAGTCCCAGCATTGTAGCTGTATGCAGGACTGACCAATGGAATACCGATAAGTGGAACACTTAACCCAATTCTATTACCATTACCATAACCATAGACATTGAAAGTTTGAGGTGTCGAAAGGGCTTGAACAATGATAGATGACAGATTATCAGCCAAGTACAAATTTTGGGTGTTGGCAACTGATAATAGTGAGTTTGGAATGTAGATGGATGAATTCTCCTGAGCAGTAATACAACCAGAACCAGTGATTGGAGTAGTTTGTTGGTATACCTCATTGAACAAACAAATTTGACCATTATTTGTGATTGACAAACCTGGAGTACCCAAAGTAACAACACCAGAAGTCCTTTGGTTTTGATAGAATACCAACAAACCTTCATTATCCCAACTTGCAGCCGTTAAGGACATTACATTTGGTAAAACCCCAGAAGCACCAAAATATAATTCACCAGTGTTGGTAAATGAAGCACCAGCTAAGTTAAAAGTGGAAGAAGTTAACGAGGAAATTGCATTAAAAGCAATAATGCCATCATTATTAATTGAGTCTAGGAGTGAAGTTAAAGCAACTTGCAAACCAACTAATGAGGATGTTTGTGTGATGTAGAAACCGGCATATGGTTCAACATTCAAAGAACCCTGAAGGGCAGAAACAACATTATCAATAATTGACCAGGAGGCACCAGATTCGACGGTGATGTCGCCAATTTTCAAATCAACAGTACCACGATCAACCTTATCTTCGGTAATATTAAGGGAAAAAACGAAATTGATAAACAACCAAGTTGCGAGGAAGACTTTCTTAAAACCCAACATTTTTTTGATGGTTTGTGTTGGAGTAGTATGAAATTTGAAAAATAGCAAATTTGTATTAGCGAATTTACAATATTTATATTACTACGTTTATGCTCGTAAACGTGACATGAGTGATACCACTTCCATATCCCCGTGAACTGCCCTCATCGGGAGCACAGCTCCTAAATTCCAAAACAACCTTATTCTGACAGTTGAAAATCCCACAGGCGTTGATATGATCATCAGAATTAGTTTTTGTGGAATAATTTCGAGATATTATTTTTGTTTTTCGTAACAATTTCCTTGTGCACCTTCTGGAAGTTGGCATTTTTTTCCGTTTTTGCTTTCCTACATTATTCATTCAGGTAAGGGGGAGATCACATTTCCATGAGTGAATTCACGATAGCGAACAGATAAGACATGTACCTCGAAATCATTATTGTTTGAAACAATAAGGTTTCTTAGTTTTTTGAATACTAAAAAAATTTGAGTCTTAGAAGCAGGTACTAGAAAGTTAATACTAAGGGTTTCTTGGGAACCAAAATACCACACCCTTTCCAGTTGGAGAAACTTTTTTTCCCAACCGTTAAATTTCCCGAATAATGATATTAAATGAATGAAACCTAAATTTAATTTAGTGCAACATGTATACCCTACCTGGACTAAGAAGGGGCAAAGAAATAAAGTTTGGGAGTTTTATACTTACAAAATGCAATACCCATTAAACCTTGCCTTCAAATCCATCTGTCCATTTTACTAAATTAATTACAGATTCAAATATTTCACCGATGTTAATATTAAGTGAGAAAAGCATATGTTTTCAATCTAACTAACCAGCTCATCCGAACAACCAGATAATAGGCAAACTTTGGAATACCTTGCACAATTTTGCCTTCCTATGATTTTATTAACAGAGAATTATAATTTTTATATTTATTGCGATGTTACATTAGTCCATCCAGTAAAAAAAAAATTAGTGCTAAAAAAAAACTCCTTAATATGTATGGCGCGTATATTTTAATTAAACTTTACGAATATGCCAAAAGGTTAAAAAATGTTTTGTGTAATAGAACACAAGTGAAATTTACTAACAACAAGAACAATGTTAAAAATAAATCGAGCTCCGGCATACCGCTAGGTATGTTTATTTTTTCGAATTGAAATAATGTAGTGGAAGACTTACGAACGCGGTTTGTCGGCAGCTTGAGATTTGATGCACAATAAGGTGGATACACTTCGTATCTGAAGCAAATGAGATCCAAGACTTTAAAAGAGTACTTTAATTTTTGCATAAGCTTTTTATTCTACACAGTATACTAGTTCATAGAGAGCCATAAAATTTATGGTATTTAAAATTTTAAAAAGGCGTTATTTAATAGCATATGAAACATTCTATCATTCTACCTTTCTTTCAAGCACAATGCGAGTAATCAGCAACGTAGCAGCCACTTTGACTACTTATTATTTTTTTGCTGTTGACCTCTGTTAACTTCTGCGGCAAATTGTGCTTGCTTAACCAAAGCAATTGGTGCATCCAATGGGTTAAAAACAGCTTCAATTAATCTGATCTTATTATTTATTGAAAACTCTGGACGTTGGAATAATTCGTTAGTCTCACCGACAGTGATGATTTTTTCACTTTGAAAATCCGTTGCTCCAAACAAAGGCAAAATGTGCAGGTAATCCCATGGTTGAATATTATTATACTGGGCACTGACTCCATGAATGAACTTCTCGATGGTATATCCACTGTTGTTCAACACAAATATGTAAGGATTAACATCGTTCTTAATTATGGTAGAGATCTCTTGTACAGTCAACTGCAAAGACCCATCACCAACAAACAAAATAACTCTTCTATTTGAATCAATTTCCTTGGCAGCCATACTTGCACCAAGTGCTGCACCTACTGAGAACCCGATCGATCCCCACAACACTTGCGAGATTCCCACAACATTATTTGGGAATCTAGCTTCAAGGATACCGTGAGCAGCTGTTCCGGTTTCAGTAATGATTACGTCACCTTCTTTAAACCATGCACTAACTCGTGTCCAAAACCAAGTTTGAGTCAATGGTGTACCACCGGGGGCAGGAGTATTGACCAACTTTAATTTGGCAACATCTTGAACCTTGTAGTTTCCGATGACAGAAGCAACTTTTGAGTTCAACATTTTCATTACTTCTTTCATTTTTATTCCAGGATAAATCGCTTGTCTTACTTTGGTATGGTCTGAATGAAACTCGACGATATTTTTTGTGCCAATGGAGTAGGTGAATGCACCAGTGTTAAAATCAGATAAAAGAGCTCCACATGATAATACCAAATCAGCATTCTCAACTGCATTCTTGATGTCTGGCTTCGACAAAGAACCAATATAAACACCGCCATATCTTGATGCAATGGAACTACCTGCACTTAGTTTCGCAGCCAATTTAGTGAAAACACTAGGATCGGAAATATCTTCACCACCAATTCCACCTTCGTCAATGGTTCCTTTTCCCATTGGAGTGACATAGACTGGAAATTGTGTTGTCTCAACTAGTTGCTTCACTTCTTCTTTACAATCGTGTCTTGATGCACATGCATCCACCAAAACTATTGGAGTTTTAGCCTTTTCAATCATAGCGAGAATATTTTCAATAACTTCATTTTGAGAATCCTCGTCATTTGGTTCTAACGATAAATCAATTGGTTTTTGCAAACTAGCAGATGATACTTTCATATCTACCATATTTGATGGCACAACAATATATACTGGACGTTGCATTGTGTATGCAACTTTCAAACACCGATCAATCTCACTGTATGCGTTTGCAATATCACCCAAAAAGGCTGTTGTTTGACATATACTGGATGACATTTTATGGAACACTGTAAAGTCCCCATTCCCCAAAGTATGATGTAATATCATCTGCTTTTTTTGTGCCTCATTTGATGGTGCTCCCACAATATGAACTACACCAACATGTTCTGCATAAGACCCAGCAATTCCATTTAAAGCCGAAAGTTCACTAGATTTGCGATTCGTTAGTATTACATTCGATTATAGTGTTGCAAAAGAAAATCAATAGTAAATTACTTACCCAACACCAAACGTTGTAATTAATACACCTAATTTACCAGGACTAACTCTTGAATATCCATCAGCTGCATATGCTGCGTTCAATTCATTGCAGTTACCGGACCATACGAGAGACCCTTTGCCATGAGCACTCTCCGTTTCGTAAATTTTGTCCAAAAGTGTTAAATTGAAATCTCCTGGAACACCAAAGATGGCATGAACGTTCAATTGGTATAACCTTTCAAAGATATATCTTCCCAATGAGATATCAGTCATGGTGTATTTTGGTTGTAAGAAAGAAGAATATAATAGGATGTTGTAAAAATAAAAAATGAACAAAAAAAGATAGGAAGCAGTAAAAAGCGGAGGGAGAACGAAAAAAGTCAAGGATTTGGCAACCCCATAGTAAGATTCATACATGGAAGCACATTAACGGGTATATTAATTAGTCGATACTTAAACTATTTGAACTGTTTCTTTTCTCAATGTCATCCCTTGCTCCATATTCATCACTGATATTAATTTCGTTTTGAATTCCGGATTTATTGTAACCTGGGATCAACTTGTAGGATATACTCACGGCTGGTAATAATCCTTTCTTAAAGTTAAGGATAACCATGACTTCAAGAACAATTGTTGCAACTAATAATACCGATGTAATAATACCGAACGTCAACAACGATTTTCTTCCCATAAAGTATTCACCTGGAAGAATAGCCAAATTGTAAGCTGAAGTATATTTTGTGAATAATCTGATAATCTTGAACAAAACATAGGCAATTCCACATAAATAAAGTAGGATGGAAAAGATCGATCCATATATGAATTCCCTGGTGGCAGATATGTCACTAATAAACAACAAAATAATAGTCAATGGAATGACAATGACGGTCAAGATAAACTCCACCGAAGCTCGATCTCTAACCATAATGACTAAGAACTGAATGGTAAAACCGGTAAAGAAGAAGAAATCAAACATCAATATCGAACGATGAATTTGGAAAACAGCGTACATCCTCTTCAATTGCAAGCTTGCACCAATTTTCTTGAAAATAAACCAACTTACATATCTTCTTAATCCGAAAAACAACAAACACGATTGGAAAATCAACGTTGCGGCAATAACACAAATCGTAGCAATGTTCATTGCTTGAGTTGCCCGTCTCCATGATCCAGATAAAACAATTGCAATCTTACTACCAACTTCATTGTATTGAATACCAGTGTAAATCAACATACAACAGTAAAACCCCATCAAGAACACCAACAACAACAAATTACGCGAATATAATGCAATTAACGTGATGATCACTTGGAAAATCGCTGCAAAGATGAAAAGGGCAAAATAAATCGAATTTTCCTCATATCTTCCTTCTATAAAACTGTCACGATGAATATTTATAACCGCATACATGTATGCCTCAAACAAAAGTATAAGTATGGCAGAAACCAACGATATAAGGAAGAATGTTCGTGCAAACTTTTTGTAGTGTTGATCATTGATAGTACCTTTCCCTGCATTTTTCGTCGATGCACTGTTTGAATGTGAGACATATTGAGCTTCCTGGTGAATACTCTGTGATTCTATGCTTGTGTTATCATAATATTGGTTTCCATGGGGCACTGGATTGAGGTTATTGTTTTCTTGGAAGTTGATGGATGAACGGGTGGAACTTGATTCTGAGCCGTATTGGTGGTAGTGTGTGGGTTCCAAATAGTCCAGATTATGAGTGTTTGCTTGATAATATGACATTATTGGATTTGACTCTGATTGATCCGTGGTGGGAATTTTAGAAATTTAGAAATAAAGACAATCCATGTGAATATATATAAACATAAGTGATCAATTCCAAGAAAAAGAAAGATAGGCAAATTAATCAATCAATAAATAAAAAAAAAAAAAAATTGCATGAGAAAAAAAAGAAGAACAAGTGTTATGCATGATGGTCTACCAGCCCCACGGAATTGACAATTTTTTTTCCCTTTCTCGTCCCTGTCTTCTGTCGTGCCTTACCACAAAATGTGACTACCCAGGGCAATTTCATTGTTAAAAAAAAAAATAGTTTACGAACAATTCTCATCGACCAATTAAAATCACCCGTTTCTCGTAGTTCATTACTGTCTACAAAGAACATGCTACTTCCTTCATTCCATACACAATGGCCAATAATTTAATCCTTAATCAATTTGTTGGATTATGGACGGACATAGAATTGATACCTCGGCTTTAATTGGCGCCATTCGTACCAAAAAAAAGAACAAGAAAAAAAAGGATAAATTTAGAACACTGCATAGCGTGCAACAACCATTTTTCATGGCAGATGACGTCGGGTAGGCAATGCTTGTCCCACATAATTATTGTGGTGGCTCCCAATTCAATATTGATTGCATAGTCATGCTTTTGAAAGAATGGTTGCAAACGGGATCACTCATGAAACCTTCAAAAAAAACAGCCTTGCTTTTGTATACCCACGGCCAGGCTATTAATTATCGAATCCTATATTATTGTAATCTAATCTATTCTATAACCCGATATAAGCTTCACAATTTTCCAGAATTATACCTTCGGGTTCTTCATCCAAATCAAGCCAATGGACATTGTGGTAATATTCGGGATTTTGAGTTGTCTTCTTTACAAACTCTACAACATGATCTTGTAATACAAGTACTGCAATAGCATCATAACCGCCTGCTCCAGGAACAACCCCACCAAGACAACCTGGTAGCTTTTCGCAACGGTCCAATAATTCAGTTTGAACCGATGGTTCAACTGGAACTTTCGATTTTTCAGTTAATGCCTGTAATCCCTTACGTACGTCCCTGATGCAATCTGCCAATTTTTCCATCTCTTGAGCTGAACTGGACTCATTTAACTCACCAATCTTTTTCATAAATGCAACATTTGCATTATTAAGTTGTTCATAAACAAGGCTACTTTCTTCAGGTTTATCTTTCTTCCATTGAAGAATCTTCGATACCAATTTCGGAGTTTCAGATCCTCCTTTAATATCCCCCATTAATAGTGTGACCTTTTGTGGCAATACACACCTCTCATGTTTGAATTCCCAATTGCTTTCAATTAGTAACTTCAAAGCCTTTGGAAAATCATCAGGCGATTCTTCTAACACTTTAAATACATCATTTATCAAACTTGGTTGGAACCTTCTGTAGACGATCAGACCATAAATTGCCGCAGCTACATCGAATCCAGATCCGATTTTCTTTTGAGCTAAGCAATGGGCCACTTGTGCTACATTATGTAAAAGATCTTTGTTGGACTTTTCTATCCCTGTGATGAAGTATGATAATAAACTGGTAGCCACAACAGAAACTAGCCCTGCGGATGAACCTAAACCGGTTTTTTCAACATCGTTAATGGCACGAGTGTGGTGAAGGAATAACTTCTCACGATTATTTGAAATTGTAGCTTCGGTGTTTTCCTGTGAATGATATTCTGGATCAGAATAAATTACCAAATCTAAATCAAAAGGTTTAGTCGGTTGAACATAAGACAACACAATGAATATAGTAGCTTCTAAAAATGGATTGGTTCTTGAATGTGTGTCCTTTGGTTTCTCATAATTTGAAGAAATATGATATTCCCATTCACCATGTGCAAATTGAGGTGAAGTAATTTTGATTGTTGAAATCTTGGAAGTTGATGTTGGTGGTGTGTTTGGAGTAATAACGGCATGCATTCTAGAGGTTAATGCTGTGACGTACGCATCGTAAGTTGGTTCAAGAACCAAATATCCTCCTGCCAATAATGCTTTCCCTGGAGCACTAAACGCCTTTGACATTTTTGCAATTGATAATTGGAAACGATTGGAATTATGTGATATATAACTGAATTTTTTTTTTCTTTTTTTATTTTTTGTTTGAACTTGCATGAACATTTCCCTATAAATGGTGCAAATAATTTTGTCGCACTCGTCTGATTGAGATGCATATAGACTTTACATGGTTTCTTTTTACTACCATCACTATCCAGCCAATATAACTCTAGAAGTTATTCCTTTCCATTGCAAATCTTTAAATATGATTACATCGATATAGCTTTGATGCCGTTAATTATGACCAGATATAAAATGGCAGAATGATTATAAATAAGAGTCAAGCCCTCTATATATTTCACTAACCAATAATTACGATAAGTGACGTAACAATCTTTCTTGCAACTATAAGAGATATGCCTTAGGAATACAACTGTAATATCGTAGCAACTATTGCATACCTACAGTCTATATTATTACAATACTATGCTATTGACCATAGTCTTTTCTTCCTACAACCTGTATCAGTTGTCCAACTACTCTCTTGGATTTTTTTTTTTTTTTCTAATTTTCTTTTTATTCTTTTTTTTGGTCTCTGTCGGGCTAACCTACGCAATTTCCATCTATTTCTCTTGCTTCTCATCACTTGATACAACGAAAATGAAGAATGTCGTGTTGTTCGGTGCCAATACCGCAATCGGTAAGCACTTGGTTCGTTTATTTGCATGTAGGTCATCTGCTTATCGATGCACTGCTGTTGTCAGATCCCCTAAGGAAGGTGACAAGATTTTACACATTACCAATGGTTCTATGAACGTAAAAACAACCCAGGCAGTACTTGAAAATTCCACAGTTCCCCAGTTACAGTCTATTATAAAGAATCACGATGCAGTCATATTTGCCGATAACTCTGGAGGCAAAAACCTTCTTGGAGTTGAGTTAGATGGGGCTGTGAAAACATTTGAAGCATCTGTTTTTGCCGATGTAAGACGTTACATCATGCTCAGTACTGTGCATGCCGAAGATCGAGAATTTGGGGCCTTGACTGGAATGAAGAATTACTACACTGCTAAACATTACGCTGACAGGACTTTGGTCAATGAATTTGAAGATCTATTAGATTACACGATATTAAGACCTTCGGCATTGACAGACGATCCGGGTACAGGGAATATCCACTTTATAGAGAACAATATGCAGATTGGCACCATCACTAGGGAAGACGTGGCAAAATGTATTTACGAAGTTATCCATCGAAAACAAAGTTATGGAAAAATATTTGACATTCAAAACGGGTTACTTAAAATTACACTCCCTTATTTATTTAAATGATCGTGGAGGGGGTTGTTACGGTATTGAAATACCAGGATAGTTAAACGACACTACGAACACTTGATAGATCATTCTAAATATTTTATATATTTACCCTGTATATACAACAAATCAACATTATGTTTATAGCATACCACTAATTCAAACATAAAGATACTACTCGCCGGACGAAATGTGTGGCCAGCATGTATCAATTCATCTAACAAAATTAAATGTGTACCCATTATTTGTTAATTAACACTGCATTCTATATCTAACTATACACTTGAATACTCCGGAAGCACTATTGGTTTGATACGGCCCAGCTGCTTCGCTGTCGCTATATCGGTCATGTTAAATCGGGGTGGCAGCGGCGGACCAAGAGCAGGTGCAGCTCTTGCTCTGCCAAAATGTTCTCGTAAGGCACTAATTTTCTGATCCTTCAATCTTTGTGTGGTTTCCTGGAGTTTGGTTGGACTAGGCCCCTTGGAACGAGGCGTCGAGGCACCTTTAACCGGTGACTCCCTCCGGAGTATACGTTTTTTCGAAAGTGGCGATTCATTTGAATACACATTTCCTTTCGTTTTGTACAACCACAACTCAAACACACTCCTGAACTTTTCCCGTTCTTTCTTTGCCATGTACTCTTGACACAACTGTTCGTGGCGTTTAGTATTCTTGGTGTAGTACATCGACCAGTTCCTGAGTATTTCCCTAGCAAGCTTGTAATTCATCTCCACTTCAAACTCTTCTCCTTGTTCCCCCATGTAAACAATATCCTGGACCTTCTCTCGCCACAAATTCAAATGCCTATTAATCAAGTTCGTTACTTCCCAATGTATAGCAATACTCATGAGTTGCCTCTTGTTCACGGTTTTTTCAACCCAATTGACAAACCACGACCGTACCCTGTCACCCAGTTGTACGAGAATTCGATTGTCCAACTCCTTCACGTCTTCCAACCTTTTGCGCCAAACTCTGAAATACCTTGCTCTTCGCAAACTATCCGGGTGTGTGGAATCCAACTTTAGTAGCTTTAATTCCAATCTCTCTTCTTGTCGCACACTATGTTTCTCTTTCCAAATTGTATATGCCAACTTAACAGCATGCTCGTCTGCCAAATGAACCATAACCCTACCACCATCAAATAACCGCATCTTCGATTTCCACTTGTTAATCAAAAACTTTCTCTTGAAGAACAAATCAGCCTGTCTCTCTTTTCTCCCATGATTCATGACTTCAGCTGCCCATTTATCCAAAACACTCTTTGCCAAATTCACGTCATGAAACTTCTTTGCTTCCACTGTCAAATTAAATAATTGCACTTCCCTGGTTCTCCAATAATCAAAAACAAATCGCATTGTCTTGCCATTCTTTTGTTCAATCATTCTATTAAGTTTCAATCCCCTAATCCAATGTTGGAAATACTGACACTTAAGATTATCATCCAACAATCTCTCTTTGTTTATCAACTTCAGTTTCAACTTCCATCTATTAAACATGCCCGATATCAAACGACGATTGTGAAACCCGTTTGCCTTTGTGTCTAGCTGAACTGAATCCCTCCATTTATTAAACAAGGACTTTCGAAGATTGAACATCAACTCATTCTCAATCTCATATGCTCTTTCATTCAAGTAGAACCTTTTTTGCCAAACTTTAATAAACACGTGTTCCACCAATCTTGCGTCCCTTTGACGAAGAAAACTGTCTGCAGTTTTTATCAAATCAAACTTATATTTCCATTTTGCAAGATACCATTCCAATGTATTGATTTGGTCAATACTTCTATATTCATTCAATTTTTTCGTTAATTCTCGTGCTTTTCCTCCTATCCTGGAAAACCAAAACTGGAAAGCCCTCTGCACTATTCGAAAGTCTCGATTTTCTTCAAACGACTTATACAACGTCAACGCCAATTCAGCGCCAAGCTTGTTCAGACTTTCAATCCCTCGCATCCAGTTGAAATGTCGACTCATCAACTTTCTTGCATCAAACGAAACCGCTGTTTGATATTTCTCAACAACCTTTTGGCGTGCCTTGACCCATTTATTGAAAAACTTACTAGCAACAGTCGTATCAGCAATGACTTGGCATTTTTCGTTCAACCTGTACCGAAACTCCCACCGTTGAAAGACTCTTCTACTCAATTGATTTCGATAAAACTCATCAACAACAGCACATCTGTCATGAATCCTGACACTTGCAGAATACCACTTGGTCAAGTAACTTACTTTGGTTTTGTTTTCACCCCAATTCAGTTGCTCAATCGCTGTAACTCTTGCTAGCTTCTCTCTCCATCCATTCATCGTTATCCTTTCAATCTGTAAATTAGCGTAATAATCATTTGTGCTTGCTCGCATGAGTAAAGTAGACGGTTTTTTCAGTAACAATTGGTTCAATGAAACAAACTCGGCAATCACATCCTTGATGTCTCTCACATTTTCTTCGTTATCCCGAAATTCCAACACTTGCGTTATCAAACTGTCAAGCTCCGAAAGAAACTCATGATCCTGTTTATCCACAATCGTTGGAAAAACATCACGCATACATTTTATATAGTGCTTCACCAACAATGGGAACTCCTTACCGACTCCTTCAATGCCAACTGCTCGAAAATCTTCGACAATATCATCAAGATGAATGTACTGGGATTGAGAATCTTCATCGTGCACTTTCAATATCTGTGCAATCATCCGATCGTTTATACTTTGAAACAGCTTGGGTAGAATCAGCTTACAGAATTCTTCCACTGTTTTAGTTATGTCCAAAATTTCAAAATGGTCAATTTTTTCCTGGTTCTTGTATATCCGAACAACTGCAGAAGCAACCAGCTTGCTGTGACTTGAGTTGAAAACCCCCAAACACGCACGGTATATCCTGGTAAATGGTTCACTATTGATATTTAAATCCAACGGCATGTCAGCCTGATGATTATAACCAAACATA
The DNA here is from genome assembly GCA_030572435.1 of Candida labiduridarum. Lineage (NCBI taxonomy): Eukaryota > Fungi > Ascomycota > Pichiomycetes > Serinales > Debaryomycetaceae > Candida > Candida labiduridarum. The sequence goes on from JAJLZW010000004.1 coordinate 87,336, forward strand.
GAGTCTTCTTCAGACATCTGTGATTCAAAATAATTGACCAATTTTTCAGTATCATCGGGAGACAAAACATTATCCACGACACCTTGGTAATAATTCGTTTCATAAACTAGACATTTCCAAACATATTCAACAAACATGTGCTCTGCTTCATCTCTATCACGCAATAACTTATCAAACATGGCGGAGATTGTCGTGAATATCGATGCATACGGACCTTTGATGCTTGTAGCCCTGCGATCAAGCATATCGACTAATGCCTGCAATGTTGATACATGATCGTTGTCAAGATACTGTAGTATACCTTTGGCATTGATTGATTGAGTCTCCATCTCTCCGTAACACCGTAGTTCCAAATTACCAATATCATCATTGTTTGTGGTAAGATATAGTTCATGTGTAGGTTGATCGATCCCAATGATTCGAATTAATTTACTCAAAGCTGACCGTAGTAAACTTTCATATTCCACATAGTCATCCCATGCCCTGAAATCCCTGAGTTTATGAAACTCTTTGATTGTTTTATGTAGTTGGTCCATGAATGGGGCAGAACAACTTAGTCTAGAGCGTGTGTTCTCGTTTTTGGTTTTTTCTTTACGCATTTTCCCACCAAACTAGATTGTTTGAAACGCGCGACAAACTTGTTGCGAACGACTGCATTACCCACAAGACCAGGAGTCCCTCATAGCATTATCTCAGTGACCACATAATCTTTCATGGATATAGATGTTATGTTAGTCGCCTGCTTTGGAATTACTACATTGTGCTATGATATCTTGTTTCCATGCATATAATTTATCTCACTCGCTTCATCGTGTTCTTCTTATTATTATTCTCTACACACGCTATAGTGGAGGTAAACTAGATCTGCACGTTGGACATTGCAACTTGAATTGCATCCAGCTTTCGAGACATCTCGTGTGGAAAACGTGGTCACATGGTGTAACCATAAATTCTTTTCTGTTCGAACCGTCAATATCTGCCAAACATATAGAACAAGTAGTTTCCCTTTGTTCAATGTGTCGGAAATAATTATACGACTCCGGTAAGAATTTCGTCGGTATCCACAATCTAGGGTTATATTGTTGTACAGCGAGTAAAGCCAATTGAAATCCTAACCATACGCATCCAACAACAACCAACAGCCAGTCTGGCTTGTCCTTAAACCAACAAAACCACCAGACTCCAAATCCCCTCACTACACTCTCGGATATTATAAACTCCCATGATAACGATCTCCTGTTGTTTTTGATAAAGTTTCTACCTATTTGGAAAACCCATGCACTGTTGAGCAACACCACAGATGCAACATTATAGTAGAATCTACTTGTTGTTCGCCACAGGAGACTGGCCACAGTAGTAAACAAAAATATTATACTGGCGATAAAAATCACTGCCATTACGTTATTTGTACTCTCCGCAGTTGACGGTGGTGCTACTTCTTGCTGCTGCTGTTGTTGTTGTTGTTGTTGACTTTGGGGAGCTACAGACAATGGCAAGATAGGTTCATTTGACCCACGTATCATATCTGCCAAATTTGCTGCTCTTTCATTGACTTGACTTCCCATAACACTCACAATAAATCTTGATAAAAATATCCCTACGCTCAAAAAGCATATTGACGTAATTCCAATGGTCAATAAGTTGTTGCTAATCAATTGCATCATCAACAAACAGAATAAACCTAGGAATGAATTACCAAATGCAAGCAATATCAAGCCGTATCTCGAAACCTTATTCAACGCTCCTGGGGTGCTTATATAATTCATCTCTCTTAAAATCAATATCAAGTCAAGTATGACCAACACAAACACTCCAATCAATTCATTTCTCAACTTCAATCTCAGAACTTCTGATGTCTCTCCTTCGGCACCTCTACTGGCGATTACCATCCCACAATCAGGACTGTACAACAACAATTCGGATACTTCAAGTTTGGGGATCGCATTCGGAAGCGGCTTGCCAGAAGGATTCATCATTTCCTCGTCGATATACTGCAATTCTTCCTTCGAATAATCTGTCTTCTTCAATTGCAAATACGCAATAAACTCACACTGCGAATACGCAGCTTCTATTTCACCATTCATGATGTCTATCGTCACATCCTCCTTTGTAATATTTCCACGCTGGCCCATCAACACCTTTGCTATTTCAAAATTCTTATCATTCATCGCCAAGTGAGGCAATGCATAATCTCCATAGAACTTGGCCGAATTCGTAACTGCAACCAATGCTCCGGTATCCTGAAAATAAACGCCTCTCAATTCAACATCACGCTGTTCTTTCTCAGGTTTGTCCATTAAGCTAATCTCCATTCTCACAACAATTGCATTGTCTATTCTATTCGAGGTATCCCTAAACTTAGGCTCCTTAAAGTTATATTGTGCTCCACTTAATCCAATTGAAACCACGCCTTCTGGAATCTTGCCTATTTCCTTCTTTGGTTTCTTCACACTTGGCTCTTCACTAGTAAACAGGTCATCCTCTCGAGAATTGTAGTAATCATCCAAATATCCGGGCACTGTCAAGTTCACAGGTTTCACCTCACTGCCGTCTTGTTTAAACTCCCCTTCTGCCTTTCCTGAGATATTCAACAAGTACGCCCGTTCATCAATGGCACTTATCCCCCAGAACTTCCGAACTCGGTCACTTATTTCGTTGGGCAAAATTGAATATTTCTGATTTTCCTCCCATGGGTCAACTTCGCTGTATTTATGGATTGGCCAATCAGCTTCCAGTTTCCCATCAAGATGATCGTCATATGACAATTGGAAACCTGTCAAGTTGCCATATCCACTGCCATACGTTGACAGATCTAGTATATCCAGGGCATTGGTAATCAGATTCTGATAAGTATCTAACGCTCGTCTGTCTTTGTCTAAATGAACTTGTTCATTACCGGATTGTAATAACATTATCACAAACATGAGTATGAAAAATATAATCGTCTGACGATCGACAGCCATGGTTTGAGTGGCAAGCTTTTGTTCTTGGGTTAATGTGGGAGAGTGTAATCTTTTTTTATTTTCCGTTGTTCTGTTTATCTTTTTGAACTACAAATATTTGCCATTAAGATATACCGCAAATTCTAGAAATATAAGAACCTATAAGAAAAAAGTACCAAAACTACTCAAACGAAAAGATGATGATAATCTTCTTCGTCACGTCATTTGTCAGTCGGTCAAAGATATTAGTAGTCGGTTTTGTTAGACCGTTTAAGAAATATAAAGAAGTTGATCTGTGATACTCACTATTACTATTCTTTGTTTCTCTTTCTAAATCAATCAGAATGTGTATTTTTGTTGTTGTCATTATATGAAAAAACTATACAGCAGTTGAAATCCCTGAAATTCTACTGTAAGAATTGTCCTCAGTTCTGTATTCTTCTTCCTCTTCTTCCACAATAATTAAATTATGGAACGACAGTTTGTGACCAATCCAAGGGAACAATCTAAAATATTGCCAAGAAGCAATCACCAATCCAATACAAGATCCAATGAAAACATCAACAAAATGATGTCTATAATCTTGTGTTCTAGTAAGGGCAATCCAACATGCAAAGAAAAATGGAATAAAACAAATCACAGTTCTGCTACTGCTTGTTTTGGTACCGATGGCTTGTAATTGTCCCAATAAAAACAACGTAAGGAAAAACAATCCTGCAAAACTGATGGATGAATGACCACTTGGAGTTGTTCTATAACCATCTTGCAAATTATGCATGTCAGTAGTGGTACACACTTCAATGGAAACCAAAACGTCTTTAGGAGTGCCCTCGGCAGGTTGACAACGAGCCAAAAAGTCTGGACGTAATCTACCTATCCAGTTCTTTAAGACATCGGTAGCACAAGAAGTTATCAATACACTTAAAAACAATCCCAACAGAGCAACATAAGTATTATAAGTTTTATACTTTGGAGTAGTAAATACCAAGGCCAGCACGAATGTGATAACCAAGGGAACGATCAAACCGTAAATCATTAATTCAAGCACATTGACGGTTTCTCGTTCTTTAAAAGGATGTTGAATAGTTACATCATCAAGATAAAACTGTCTATGGAAAGGTTTAACCTTGGGAAGGAGAAAGAACACAATAATTAACAGCACCAAAAGGATGAGATCGGTGATTCTCCATCTAATGAATGTAGGGGATTTCATGCCCAAGGTAATTCGATTGAATTTTTGGCTGGGTTTGTAAAAGGACTTTACTATATCTTTAAAAGCCATGGCTGGAAACAAAAGGAGTGGTGAGAGCGGCCTCTTTGTATAAATTTTCCGTGGATCCGTAGAGAAGCTAAAAAAAAAAAAACTTTTTAGTACTATGTTGGTTATGGGTTTTTTTTTTTATATCGCGTTGTAGTTCAATGGGTGTTTTAATTTATTCTATTTTTTTTTTTTCGTGTTACAATCCAATTACGGTGCAGAAAAATTGCTGTCATATTCATGGCTGGGCTATGCGGTTTGTATTTTTGCTAATTGATATTCATGACCCATTGATTAAACCACCAAGGCAAGTTGTCAACTACAGATAAAGAAGGTCATGTAGTGTGGCTGAGTATTTGTCGTTTATGTGTTGATAAATTTGACTTCGTAAAGGTCGTAAAGGAGTTAGTTTTGGTTATTTTGAAACCTTGACGTGGAAATTCTTTCCACTTGCCTTGGGCAACAAAAACCATCCAATCTTCCGCTCAAGAGAAGTGTTTCAAATATAACTGAAACTTTGCAGCAAGATATCTTATTGTGAAGTGCTGAAATGGGGAGTGACTCATATTGATACAATTCCCAATTGGTGCGTTTCACGGTTACAACTGTATCTTTTATTGTCGTGGACCAATTAGGAAATAATTTGCATCCACGCCAAACCAACAACTCACTATCAAGAACTATTCAGCCTACATATCTCTCTAGCAAACATGAAACATGAAATCTCTTTCTACTCATGAATTGGACTATATAAATGGGTAGAATTGTCATTCGAGTTGTCTTTTTTGTTTGCAACTCATCAACAAACAAACTCAATTCAAAAATGGCTGCTCAACAATCTAACACTAACGCTCAAACTCAATCTTCTACTGCTGCTTCTGCTTCTAAAGATAATGCTATCTACCGTACCAGTAGAGGTGTCATTGTTTCTGGTTGTACTGTTATGTAAAATGATTCAAATAGTGGGGTGACTAAGTTGCTCGGATCAATAACAATCTTTTTTGCTTAAGTGGCATAGACTATCGTTAATAATTAGTTTAATAAAAGATGTAAATTACTTATAAACAATATGACTGTAAGAACAATAGTTTCTTGTGAAACACATCAACTGACATCTATTCGCCTGGTGCCTCGCTTACTCCCTCCCACGCACGCGAGCAACCCTGATATCGCATTTCTTGAATTTTTCACTGTTTTCTTTCCCACTTTTTCCCATGCAACTAACCTAGAATCAATTCATCATCGTTATCACCACCACAATCATCATAACCAATCAACGAACCAACCAACGATGCCATTAACAGAAGATGAAGTGATTAATCTTAAACAAACAAAAACAATCGGAATAATTGGTCTCGGTGATATGGGATTATTATATGCCAGACGATTTAGCGAAGCGGGTTGGAAAGTTGTTGGCTGTGATCGTGAAGATTTATATCAACAAACCAAAGTCAAATATGCCGATGAGAAATTTGAAATATTGAAAAATGGACATCTCGTTTCCCGTATATCCGATTATATTATCTATAGTGTGGAAGCAGAAAACATTGATAAGATTGTTTCAATTTATGCCCCATCAACCAAATTCGGTGCTATTGTAGGTGGTCAAACTTCTTGTAAAGCACCAGAAATTGCAGCATTTGAGAAATATCTTCCTGAAGATGCTGAAATCATTTCAATTCATTCATTACATGGACCAAAAGTGAACACAACGGGACAACCATTGGTGTTAATCAAGCATCGTGCCAGTGATGAATCATTTGCATTTGTTGAATCAATTGTATCTTGTTTGAATTCTAAGCAAGTCAATTTAACTGCCAAGGAACATGATAGAATAACTGCCGATACTCAAGCTGTGACTCATGCCGCATTTTTGTCTATGGGTGTAGCATGGAAACTGGTGAATCAATACCCTTGGGAAACTCCACGATGGATAGGTGGTATTGAAAATGCAAAAATTAATATTTCTTTGAGAATTTTTTCAAATAAATGGCATGTTTATGCTGGATTGGCAATTACGAATCCTTCAGCTCATGATCAAGTTTTGCAATATTCTAAATCAACCACTGAATTGTTCACCTTGATGATTCAAGGTAAAAAGAAGGAATTGACGGAAAGATTAATTAAGGCAAAAGAATATGTGTTTGAAAATATCACCAATCATCATGATTTATTATTGGATGATAATATCTTGCAAAAATTCTCCTTGAGTAAAACCCCACCTGAAGGAAAACAACCAAATTCCCATTTATCCTTACTTGCGATAGTTGATAGTTGGTATAAATTGGGAATTATCCCATATGATCATATAATTTGTTCCACGCCACTATTTAGGATATTCTTGGGGGTTACGGAATATGTGTTTTGTACTCCTGGATATTTAGAAGAAAGTATAGATGTTGCTATTAAAGATACAACTTTTAGACAAGATGATTTAAATTTCACCATTGCTGCACAATCATGGTCGAAAATTATCAGTTTTGGTAATTTTGAATTATACAAACAGGAATTCGAAAATACTCAAAATTTCTTCCAACCAATGTTTCAAGAAGCTAATGCTATTGGTAATGAAATGATCAAAACTATTTTAGAAAGAGTTAAAGAAAGAGAAAGTTGATCGATAATAACCAAATGATTTTACTATATTAATAATTGTATAATTTAACTCTGTATGTGTGGGCGTATGTATATACGTGTGTGTGTAAATGGTGTAAGATGTATGTTGTATGTTGTATGTGAGTTTGATTTTTACAATTGCTCATCTTTAATTACATCCATCAACCAATCCAAACCTTCAGTCAACCCTTCACCTTTGATTGCACTTGCAGCAACAATACTCCAACTTCTATCTTTCAAATCGGTTAGACTCAATGCCTGACTCACTTCTGCGGCAGTCATTGCTCCCGGTTGATCTTGTTTATTGGCAAACACCAACAACGCACTATCTTGTAATTCTTCTTCTTTCAACATTTGGTGCAATTCTTTACAAGCAGTATCAATACGATCCTTATCGGTAGAATCAACCACGAATATAACTGCTGAAGTATTACTATAATAACATCTCCAATATGGTCTGATCGAAGTTTGTCCACCCAAATCCCATATATTCAAAGTGATATTTTTATATTTCAACGTCTCAACATTAAATCCAATAGTAGGTTTGGTGGAGACTACTTCCCCCATTTGTAATCGGTACAAGATCGTGGTTTTACCAGCACCATCTAGTCCTAATATAAGAATCCTTATTTCTTTGTTGACTCCCCATAGCTTACCGAAAATATTAGCAAAACTGAATGCTTGTCCCATGGTTGAATTTTGATTATTAATGATGTGGTGTATATGAATAAAAAAATGAGTAATGACAAAACAAAGCAAAAGTACAAGTACAGTTGGAAAATTTAATTGATCAACAATGAATGAATTTGATGGAGGGGGGTAACTCTGTCACGAATGTGGCTTTGTATCAGCTAGTTAAAAAAAAGACTTGTGTCTAATAGTTTCTTGTGGATTGCTATTGGAAGGAAAAATCAAGGTCTTATGTTGATGTTGAAAATAATGATTTGTCAACTATTTCTCTCTCTTGGTCTCTCTTGGATTCTCTTGTGGTTTATTTTTCCGTCAGTGAAGATTTTTTGTTTTTAATTTTCGGGTGGCATTTTTTGACATTTCTTTTTCTTACTTCCGCTCTCAATTTTAGGAATGATCCCTGGGTTTAACTTCCTAACGCGGCAATAACCACACTCTACACGCTCCATTGGCTAGAAATAAATAAACGTAAATTTCATTTTTATTTGTGTATATACATAATGTAGAATTGTTCGTAACTTTTAATGTCAGTTATCTACTTATGGGTTTTGAGCAACAAAGTCAACACCTTTCTTGATGTTCTTGATCAAAGTGTCTTTAGCTTCTTTGACTTGAGCTTCTTCGTATTCGGAAATGATACCGACTGGATGAACAGTCTTGACACCATCAACACCTAAAGTGACTTTAGTAGAGAAGAATTCAACACCTTCTTCCTTGAACAATGGAGAGTCAACGAAAGTACATTCAATGACATCTTTTTCACCAGACAAACCGTTCAAAACGGCACCAGCAAATCTAGCACCAGCTTGAGCCATGGATAAAGTGGCAGAACCAGCACCATCTTTAGCTTGGACAACTTCGTCACCACCAAATTGGATTCTGTGGACCAAAGCGTCTCTGACTTCACCGGACAAGTCCTTGTGGACGGTTTGAGACAACAATGGGACAATGGTAACACCAGAGTGACCACCGACAACTGGAACGTTTTCATTGACTGGGTTAGTGTGAGCAACTTCGGAAACAAATCTAGCAGCTCTCAAGACATCCAAGGTGGTGACACCAAACAATTTCTTTGGGTTGTAGACACCTTTAGATTTGAAAACTTCAGCAACAATTGGGACGGTAGAGTTGACTGGGTTGGAAATGATACAGACAGCAGCGTTTGGAGCGTAGTCAGCAGCAGCCTTGGCCAAGTCTCTGACAATTGAGGCATTGGTGTTAAACAAATCGTCTCTGGTCATACCTGGTTTTCTTGGGACACCAGCTGGGATGACAATGACATCAGCACCAGTCAAAGCTTCTTGCAATTGATCTGGGTTGTAACCTTTGACGGTGGAGTTGGTTGGCACGTGGGAGACATCAGCAGCAACACCTGGAGCACCTCTGATATCGTACAAGGCCAAGTCGGTAACTTTATGGTTCAATTTCAACAACAAGGACAATGGTTGACCGATACCACCACCAGCACCCAAAACGGCGACTTTGTAGGCGTTGGAAGCGGAGGAGGAGAAGGATCTAGTAGCAACCTTGGAAAACATTGTATTCTGAATAGGTAATTGACTTAAAGAATTGAATCAAATCAAAAAATAAAAAAGAAAGAATATAAAAATTGGGAAAAAATTCAGGAGGTGAGCAAAAATTGGTTATTCTTATAAAGTGAAGCGAAAAAAAAAATTGTTCAAACTGTGAAAGAATATTGCAGGAGTTCCTAATTAAAAAAATCACACTGTTCTCCAGATTTCGTTCCCATGATTCACCCCGACCGACCAATCAAATCGCGGTATTCTTCAGCGACACGACTCAATTTTTGTTTTTTTTTTCTGGTGGTGGACAATAATTTCACTCACTTTTTTTTCTGTGTGTGTGTCCTACTACGGATTTTTCTTGCCGAACTTGCAGCCACTGAACCTAAATCACAAAACACCCTGTTGTCCGAAACCTTTACACTTTAGTTCATGATCACTTCCAACGTTTCCTATTGTTTTCCACGGAGTTACAGGTCCATCATAATCCACTTCCAAATAGCCATAGTTGTCTTTTTCTGATTTCCCATCAATCAATCTGTACTCATGAGAATACAATGTTAGATCTTGCTTTGGTTGTCAAATCCTTTTTCCTCGGCACCCCCACTGAATAAACTGTGGTAATTGGAGTAGGACTGCCTTTCTCCTGTCAAATAATCTAACAACTCACCAATCCAATGCTACTCGTAGTTTATATCCCTCGGATCATTATCGTTAAAGCTGGTCATGTTATCAAGACAACTAAAATGCTGCCAGAATTAACTGCATGCTAACCCGACGGACTTTAACCCAGCTACCCATTTTGTGCGCACCGAAAAGAAAAAAAAAATCAAAACAATCCCACATCATCATCAAGCCAGCCAGACAACCAACCATTCCAATTATCCATCCATCAATCATGGCAGAATTAGAACAACCGGACGAACATTCCATGGATATTCCACGTGTTGCAGCCATTGACTTACCTTTAAATGTTAAAAACGTAGACAGAGCAATTGGTATGCTTGGAGGTGAGACGTCTATACGAGGGTCATTGAGAGACAACCAACCTTTGGAATTGCGATTAAGAAAAGATCCATTCCATCATCCTATACAAGCCCTGAGTGCTAACAATGAACGAATATTGTTGAGAGTAAAAATTCCCAAAAAGAGCCTCCCTGCAGATGCTTCGTCTTTACCAATTCGTGAATTATTGAAGAGAAATAGTGAAGATAGTTCAACACCTGGAGCAAAAATCCAGCCCGTGGCTATTATCGATAAGACGTATCTGTTTAAAGCCATTAGTGATTTCCAGGTGTCGACAAAGAATAATCAATTTATTCAAAAGTTCAATAAAGTGATGTTAAATTATGAAAAGTTTGATGATATTAAGAATTTTGTTGATGAACATAACGCATTTGATAATTATGTTGATTTAAACGATGAATATTTCAAAAACACTGACCATCAATTAATCCCACCTCCAATTCTATCGCCGATTAGGTTCCCATTTGATTACAAATATCAGAAGAATCCAAGCACATCGACTGTTAAAGGCGACCATGGGGAGTTGAAAGTTGTTGCCAAAAAGGATCGTCAAAAATTGCATACATTATTGATTGATTATAATAGTGCAATACCAAACGAACCTGTGGAAGCGATTAAAGCAAAATGGGAAAAATTGAAACAGAGAAACCTTCCTGTTGATAGCTCTGATTATATGTTATTTAAATGTATCAATTATTTGAAGGAATTATTTGAGGCAAAACCAATCTGGAATAGAAAACAATTACTGGATATAGTCGAAGAAGACCTCAAGAGATTTATTAAACATGCATTACCATACGTTTCATTTATTTATCGAAGTGGGCCGTGGAGATTTTGTAATATCAAGTATGGGGTTGATGTAGTTCATGATTCGAAATACTGGCTATATCAAACTGAATACTTCCGAGTTCCAGGATTAAAAGATGTTGCCATGAGTGAAGAAAACTCAAAGAATAAAATAGTCGCTCCTACATTGAAAGATAACGAACTTAAAATTGAAGTTTCCGAACATTTATTATTCAATGGATCTACCTTACCTTCCGTTACTACATTTCAAATTGGAGATGTTTTGGATCCAGATATAACAGACATAATCAAAGAACATCAGTTTCGTTTGGGTGATGAATTCTTAAGAAATACATGTGATTTCCAAGACGGATGGGTAAATAGACAAAGCATGGAAGTTATTAGAAGAATCATGCGATATAAATTGGGACAATTAGTGAAAGATGACATTATTGAACAAAGTAAGATCCAAAAGATCATTTATACCGATTATACTGCTATCAAGGAAGAAGGTGAAGAAGAGGGTGATAAATATGACGAGAAAGAAGGTGGTGAGGAGAATAATAATAATGGAAGAGAGGCAGATGAAGATGAGGAGGGAGATGATGAAGATGACGAAGATGATGAGTTGGAGTTGGAAGATGTTACTCACATGGATATACAAGTTGATGATGATAACGGAAACGTCAACGAAAAGGAAATTATTAGTAAATTGGGTGAATTAGGAACAGATGCTTCTACTCGAATGAGTAAACTAGTGGGATTCATCAAACAGGATAGTATAGAAAATCAAAGTGTATAAAGATATGTCAAGGCCATATTCATTTAAAAAATGTACACGTTCGATTGAGGCACGCACATAGACAAAAAAAAATGTAAACACGTAATAGGGAACTAGGGCAAAAAAAATAGAAAAACAGAAAAATTTCATCTTATCAAAATATATCTATTCACCAACCGGATACCAAAGGAACAATATTCATAATGACTAAAGCTACGGAAACAGGATTGACTTTATTTGCCATTTCAGCCATCTATTTCGCTCTAACCACTGGAGTCATTCCAACACCAGCTATCATACATGATGAAATATTGCCATATTTGCCATGGTGGGGATTAGTTACATTTGGAAGTTTTGCTTTGTCTACATTAGGTTGGGGAATTGTTACTTTCAAAGATAAAGAACATAAATATAAAGAATTGAAACTTCAAATTGAAGAAGCTAAAGACTTTTATAAATCGAAAGGTCTTGAATTGGATTAAGCAAAATGAAATCTGCATTTCTTTTAAATAAATAAATAAATAAATAAAAAATGAATTGTTATACGATTATATATATATGTAATGATAATCTAACTTTGTTGTAATTGCTGTCCTGCTTCTTTTTGTAATCTCTTCTTTTCTTTCAACTTCTTCTCCACTTCAGCAAACACCCTTATCGAAACGGGTACATTTCCCCAAGCTTCATCTTCTTTCTTCTCTTTACCCATTCCCAATTCTTTATCCAGCTTATGTGCCAAACTTGGAGGATAATTCTCCCTAGTCAAATATTTCAATGGTGGATGGAATCCTTCAGGCCATCTTCCACCTTTTTCTTTCAACAATCCCGCGGCTTTTTTCCGTTTTTCATTCCAATCTTTAATATCTTCATCAAACATCTCCCATACACAATTAATACATCCACTCATACAACAATTATCCGGTTCTGGAGGACGATCGGGAACATTTATCCCAGCAATAACTTTACTTTCCCCCCTAGTTATACGACTTGATGATTGACGATCTTCACCTTTAATTCTACCTCCAAATACTCGAGCAATTTTTTGTTCCGCAGTGATGGATTTATCAAGTTCATAATTACCGAAAAATGCCCTTGATTTAACCGGATTGGATGCTTGAAGTTTGGCAAGTTCTTGTGGTGTCATGAGATCAGCTTCAATGGGGTGTTGTGGATGACTTGCCGTACGAAGAACAAGGTCATAAAAGGCGTATTTCTTTCTCGTGGCTTCCGAAACTGTTCTGGCTTTAATTGGTCGCCATGATGACGAAGCTGAAGTGGCGAATTGTCGTCTTAATATGCTAGTGGTTGAGTTATATCGTGTAATCATTATCTGTTGATGTATATGGTTTAGGAAAAGTGGAGAGAGACAGAGAGAGAGATCTGTAGTGGGTGAATGACTTTTATAACGCACGACGAGATGTCAACGGATATGAAAGCAGCGAAAATATAATTGCGGTTTCCGGAAGCGATGCTCCACGGCGGAAATAAAAAAATGTCGCACTATCGTAAATGTCGTATACTGTCTCTCTATACTGGTGTTGGTGTTACTATTGCTATACAGTTTGTAAATCAATAGCCTTTAATGCTTCTTCTATACTTAAGAAAAACCCTTTACCTAAAGTTGAAGAAGATAATGATAAGCTGGCCAATTCTGTATTTGACAAATTCCTCTTGTTCTGATTGTTATTTTCCACAAATGATTCATTTACTAATTTTATAATACCTGATTTTTGCAATTTGTCCCGACATTTAACATTAGTAGAAACCCTGGTGAATACCACTTGAATGTTATCTTTTTCAATATATCTCTTGATAATTTCATACAAGATTTGTGTAGCGGCCGAATCCAATTCATTCATTCCTTTGCAATCGAATATGATGGATTTGATGGATTTTAAATCCTTGGTGGAAGGTTGTGATGGATGGACTAATAACGAACCATATCGTTCAATTCGAACTAGTTTACTTTTGAGATCACCCACATTGGTGAAATTCAACGGCTCGGGGATTTTTATAATTAATACGCCTTCAATTTCTTCAATTTCTGCAACAAGATTGTTAAACTTATCAACATCGGTTCCATCCACATCATCATTTGCCCCGAATGTACTAATGTTATTGGAGGTAATAATCCCCTCATCTTCTTCAAGTTCATCATTTTTTTGAAAAGTAGTAAAACTTTCTTCAATCAAAGCATCGGCATCTCTGAAAACCGAAGTATGAGGTACCCTACCCAATATTTGAATTCTTGATCTTGAACTATGTTTAATTATTCTAACAATAGCAATAATAACTCCCAAAGTCACTCCTGCTTCAGCACTCCAAAACAAAGTAGCCATGAAAATAATTCCAAACGTGGCCAATTCGTCAAATCCTTTGATATTCCAATAAAACTTCAAATCGGCTGGTACTTCTTGCAACACAGTTATCCCAATAATCGTTGTCGTTAATGCCAATACACATTCTGGTAAATAGTATAAAAACGGCAATAAATAAAACAAGGCAATTATACTTGCACCTGCCATGATTAATCCTGCCATAGGTGATGTGGCACCGGCAATTAAGTTGATTTTGGATCGACCCAATGCACTAAATGAAGGTAAACCACTGAATAACCCAACGATGAAATTAATCATTCCTAAGGCAATTAATTCCCTGTTGGAACTGACATTGTAATTATATTTGGCTCCTAATGCTTTAATCGCAGTGGTAGAATCAAAATATCCCAAGACGGTACATAAAAACGATGTGGTAAATACATGTTTATAAATACCAAATTTGGACAAATCAAATGGATTTTGTAATTGAAATTTACTATTATTCGGAGTTATATCACCAACAATTTCCACACCTTGATTATCCCATTGTAATTTCCAACATAAATACGTAGCAACCACTACCATCAATAATAATTCGGGGATATAAATTGCTTGATTTTTGTTATATTTATTCACCAAAACATCCTTTATATATCGGGTGGTCAATACGATGATCAACGTAGTGGTAGAAATCACCAATGTTAACACATGTGCCTGATTATAAAATCTCCAAATAAACAACACTTTATCCACAGTCGTCACATGTGGTTGACTGTTGGCCCATTTATCTAACCCCAACTCGGTGCTTAATTCATTAATGATCATAATGAACCCAATTGCTGCAACGAATCCCTTAAGTAAGGCCCTACTCAATACATTATCTAAATATCCTAATCGACAAATCCCAGCACCGAGTAATACACCACTTAGACAAAAGGTCAAACATGATGATATTTCCAATTGGGAAAATTCACCAAATTTCAGATCATGTCTGATTAATTCAATAGCTTGACCGTAGATCAATGCTGTTGATGGAGAAGGTCCAACGACGAGAATAGGCACTGTGCCTAATATGGCATAGACTATGGAACTGATGATCATTGCATATAATCCACTGGTGGGTGATAAATGTGCTAAAGAAGTAGCGATAGACATGACTAAAGGGATTTGAAACGATGCTAATGATAATCCAGCTAATGCATCACCGAGAAATGCTTGGCGGAAGTTGTATTGTGGTAGCCAATTTAAAATTGGGATGTAATATGCTAGATATGCATAGAGATTGAAAGAATTTGAAGATGATCGTGATGACGACGATGGAGATGTTTGATTTAGATGCTTGTTTTGGGGATCATTCTGATATAGTTTATTGTATAGTTCAAAATTCAATATAGAAAGGTTATCATTCTCATGATCCCGGGGATGATATTGATATTGGTGGTGGTGGTGCGATTGTTTCATATAACTATCCAATACTTGATCGTTAAGACTATTGGAACTTTTCCAACTTCGAATTGAACTAGTTGAAGGAACGGAAAGTAAAGGTGGTCTACCGTTGGTAGTTCTTGAAGGCGGCCGAGGTATAGAGTCATATCGTAATGAACTTCCGGTGGTTGCTTGATTCATCAACAACCTTGAAGATTCGTCGGGCATGGTTGAACAGTTTTCTAAGAAATTGCGATGGTAGCAAGGAATTATGAAATATTTTCAGTATTGTTATATTTGTGGATGTAGTTTAACTGTTGGTAATACTTTCGGCATGTAATTCGGTTGGTCGATCCTTGGTGTGTTTCCAATCGACAACCAATCTTGCCTGAACTGGTTGTTATTTTTTTTTCCCCAATCTTTCTCGTAGTTTTCGCTTGTTGACGTCATAGATGGAAATAAAGATCCCGATTTCTGGATATTTATGCACGACAATTTGTTTGATTTTTTTGCTGCCAAACTGATTGGACACTTTGATTATTGTTACTATTCATAATTGCAATTATGTAGATGATAAATTGGATACGTATAACAATAATTTGACAAAGGAATGAAGAAATATTCTGTTTATCCCTGAAGTCAAAAAATTAAAATAATTCGTCGTTTCACTTTATTTCAATTTGAATTTTACCTAATAATTACTGAAAATAGAGTAAATGACAAGATTAATTAGTAAAACCCTTTTTCAACACTTCCAAGTTACATTACCCAACCCGTATATTGTCAACTGTGCCATCAATATATCCAAACCAGAAGAGATACCTTACAAACACATACATATAACCATACTATTATGATTTGAAGACCACGTGAACGAACTGGTAGCTCTCTGGATTACGGATAAATGACAAAAAGAAATTCTAGACCACTTGGGAATTTAGAACTGAAATGCTCCAAGAAAGTTTTTCCAGATATATAATAAGAAAAAAAAAAGATTAAAAAACGAATAAGAAAACGGGTCACACTTACATTTCAGAAGGAGTTTGGTAAAAAAGAAAAAAAGACAGCAAAAGAAGAACGTTAGGAATATTGAGTTGAAAAATTTATGGTCTGAGGTTTAAAGAAAAAATATTTCTGGGTATAAACGTTTTTACCTCAGATATTGACTGTCAACAGGTTCCCCTCGGAAAAACACTTTTCCCCTGGCACATTTCCGTATGCTCTTTCTATCTGTCTAACCTGTGCTTCCTTTGAGAGTGTGTAAAAAGATGATGCGTTCTGTTATAGGAAAGCCCATAATAAATGATTACCGTTAGAATTAAACAACACTAATAGACGTTATTTATGCTTTAGATTTCTATTTTTGGATTTTTCATTTATTATTGGGAATACAATAGCAAATATCACGGTAAAACGTTCCAAAGGAACACTAAAAAAAAACATTTAGGTATATATAATATCCATTTCATTAATTGGCAGCCAGTTGATTAATTTAACTAAACCTATTTCCCAACATAAAATACTCAACTATCATACGAGGAAAAATGTATACAAAATGATGAGACTCTTACAGAGGGTAAGAGATGTTTGTGGAATGAAAGGGAATTAGCCAAATGAAATTCTTAACATTGTCAATCTAATATTGCATGCTTGCTAAATGAGTTAACAAACCAATTATGCTCATAGAAGGATACTGTAAATAGTCACGAGTTATGACTGCTTCAATTGTTCCAAATGTATTGGAAATATGATCAGCGATGACAACAACGGTAAATTGGGGATTAGATCTACACTTTGTCTTGATTTTCTTTCCTTTTTTCCACTTTTTGAATTTCTCTTGTTTATACTCAGGAATATACAGTTCCTGCTTTATATTCCAATTGACGGCGAATTGTCGCTCTTTCATTGTACCAAGACCAAGACCAAGACCAAGACCAAGACCAAAACCAAGACCAAGATGAATCAAGACTGGAACAATAGCAGTAAACAGTAGCGATACCAATATTAATTCAAGGCGTGTGTGTGGTGTATTGGAATTAATTAAGTTTTGTTACTCCGATTCAAATAATATCGGCTAGGATATAGTACATCCCTTGTTTATACCAACGGTAGTACTACAAGTACTAGATTCATATGGGTGTACAAAAAGTATTCGACATTTGCGTCAAGTAGGTTTTACGACACACACACATACCCAAATAGAACTTGACATAATTATTTTGCATACGACAAGAAAAAAACGCAACATTCTACAAATAACACAAAATCCAAAATATATACGCCGAGAAAAATTACGCAAAAATTACAAATTAGGCGCTGTTACATAAATAATAAAATCGCAACCTTTTTGTTTTAGTAAACATTTTGTGTCAGATAATCCTTGCATAATATTTTGCAACCACGTGGGTGCCTCAAATTGGCGAATAAATAAGAAAAAAAAAAATGAGGCAATGAATTTTTCCCAATCGCTTCCTTTTAGCCAGTGCGACAGCTAATTCCTTTGTTAAGTGAATATTAGGTGTAGTTCCTCATGTCAACACATTTCCAATTGTTCTCAAGCTTACTCCCCACATATTGATACTAGAAGAATGGATCAATTCTCCCATCATGCTTTCTTCGTGTATTCTATTGTTCTTGTTAATTGTATCGTGATTGAATCTCTGCATTTTGGAAACAATTTTTTGCCGTTACATTATACGTTCTGCAATAAAACGCCTTTGTCGCCTGATACAATTGCTCCGAGGGGTAAGAGCAGGACATGTAGAAATGAAATTAACAGCAATTACATTTCCCCCCGTTAGTTTATTTCGTAGTGGTGATATTTTTCTTTGCGGTTGTAATTTATTTTTCGCAGTTTGACAAATTTTCTTGCACTGAAGTTATTTAGTAGCACAATAGTAAATAGAAGAAACAGATCGAAAGAAAACGTGCACCTCCCCTTACTCCCATCAAGGTGTAGTAAGTAATCAGTGGCAATATCTTATCTTGCCTAGTCTTGATTTTATCTTTTTCTCCTCTTGTGTTGTGTCGATTTTCTTTTAAAAGAGATAAGCTTTTTAATTATCTTAACAAAGATAAATGACAAACTAGTAGATTAATTAAACCGTTTAGTTCTTCCTCATTGGGCTTAGAGGTTGTGTGATAGTTAACCCAATTTCATTTTAATTTCAGTTCAATTCATTGTGCGTGTGCTTCCTTTCTCTTTTACTAAAGCTCCCGTGCCGTCTCATCTCCTCAGCCCCATAAATAACAATTAGTAGACGCATGAATTTATTACCTAGAAGGTTAACATTGCACAACTACACATGCATTGTTTTTGTTTTTTTTAGTAATATTAGGTGATCTTTATGAGTGGTACGGCTACGACCCACGGCGATTTTTGGTTCACTTATTGTTCGCAAGGTTCTTTTCTTTTTTAAAGAAATGCCACACTCCCCTTATCGTAACCTTTGTTAACCCTACCTTACTTACTTTGTAGAGCGGAAGGAGGAAGAGGTAAAGGAGGAGAGGCGGGGAGGCTTAAATCATTTGGCATGACCTCATTATACTGGAGATAAGGAAGTGACAGTATGCTTTTACTAAGAGTGGAAATTGGGAAACCGCACTATCAAAATTGTTTCAATGGGTTTTTGTTTTTGTTAAATATTAAACGCATGGTTGTACGGATCTTCTATTGTTTCTCATATTTTGCAGTATACGTCATATAATTTTCTTGATATATGGTGGTTGTAGGTAGGAGATATCGATTGTGGTCGCGGTTGAAGATAAAATTGCTTTGTTAGGCAGAATTTTTGGTGTTTGTGGTGCACTTGGGTGGAAAAATAATGAAGTTTCTACAGAAAAACAATAGTAGAAAATATTCCAGATAATAACAACAAAGGGAACTTACAAGGGGGCCCCACGTTTTCCCTCCGATGTATCACAAAGATAAATCGGCAAAGAGATAGCGCCATGGAGAGTGTACTTTGATATAGAAGCACAACGGGTTAAATGCACGGAAATGTTAAAATCTTATTGGCAAAATGAAAATGAAAATGAAACTGAAAAAAGGCCTTCTTACCTTAGCTTAACTTAACTTAAGAAAAACCCATAAGAAACAAGAAACGAGTAAAAGTAAAAGGGAGAAAGGAAAGGGAAAAACAAAGAAGTGGGACATGTTGTCAGTACCATTTTTGCAGCTGCAACTGCAACAACAACGATAATTGGCAACTACACATAAACGGATCAAAAACTTAATCAGAATATTACACAGTTACAGTTAATAACTACTATCACTAATATCTATTATTAATGTTCCATCGAATTAAACAGACTGCAATGATCTTGCTTTCTTTTTTTCTTTTACTTTCTTCGTCTGATAAATGGTAATTTAACTTGATCCACAACTACGGTAGTTCCTTCCAATTAAATGTGCGTTTAAGTTTTTTAAGAGAATGGCAGTAATAAAAGTTTACATTCCAAAACAATAGGATTGCCATTAGGTTTATGGGATTAGGTTTTTTCTTGGTTGCAGTTTTTTATGGTTTTTTTTTGGCATTTATTCAATTAAACTTAAATTCCAATTTATCTAATTCCTTTGCTAATGTTATCCCACGTTATGAAAAATCAGAAATTAACAACTTAATGTAGACAAAGGAAGACTTGGCATTGATCATGGAACCCTATCCTATTAACCAGTATGCACTTAATTATATGACCTAACAATTGCAGAACTCGCCTGAGTAGTAAACGCAAGATCCATTATTATGCTCTAACATCATACTACATGACGCACAAGACACGGGGGGATCTTCTCATACACCTTTGTCCAAACCCCACCATATGATGATGAAGAATCTGAGACGGAAAAGGAATCAATAATGGCGCAATGGAAATGGATATAATGATCACTCTCCTCTTTAGTTTCATATAACTGCATCTTACTGCAGCAGATTTTAGTAGCAGTAGTAGGAGTGGCGAACGGATGTCCAAAAAAAAGAAATGCTCAGGCGACAAAAGGAAAAAGGAACGCGCAAGGCTGCTACGAGGTGGCGGTAGCAGTGGAGGTGACGGAGCTTGAAGAGGTCAGCACCGTAAGCCAAAGAAAAAAAAGATTGCAACCACTGAGAATTTTGCATCACAAAGAGAGCGATGAGATGTCGTAATAAAATATACTACCATAAGCACATACAAAATTCTAGTTATATACAACAGGTGGTTTTCTCTAACACACGTGCCATAAATGGATAAGTGTCGTGAATCCAATGTCGCCTTAGTCCCAGAAGGACGTGACAAAAGTGTTTGGCCAGAGAACGATTTCAGTTTGGAATTGCCAAGAAATGTGAGCCAATTTATTTCGAATGCAAAAAAATAAGAAAAAAAAACAACCACGAAGAAGAAGGAAGAGAGAAGATTAGTTTGGTGATATACTTAGTGGTGGCTATTACTCGGTATCAATTGGCAGAAAAAGGCAATGGTATGAGATGATATGAGCTGTGGTACCAAGTTTTGAAAGTAAATTAATGGGAGAAAGGCAGAGGCAAAGAGAGGGAGAAGAGCAACAGTGAGCACCAGTAATACCAAGAAATAAAGTTGCAATTTTTTTTTTGTCTTTTTTTTCTTGGAACCAAAAATGCAAATGCAAAAAATAATCTAGCTAGAGAAAACACATACCAAGGGAACGTTGAGCACATGTGGTTAGAAACTCAAAGGAACAAAGGAATTAAGACAAGACAGATCACAAAGGCAATGAAGGATAAGAAGAAACAAAGATAATGAAGAAAGAAAGGATACGTTCTGAGGTAACATTTACCTTCGATTACTACGGTATTTCTTTTTCTGCCTTTAATAATTTTATTTCCTTCTCTGGCTTTAGCTCTGGCCCTCCCCTGTAAGTTGTGAAATATAAATATTGCAAATATTTTCCTATTTTTTTTATCCATCTTCAATTCCTTTTTCTTTTCTTTTTTTTTATTCCTCAGATTATTACAAAGTTATCGAATCATCTACTAGTCAACTAATCTCAGAATCACATAGTATAACTAATCACAATGACTTTACATCAGTTTGATTACATATTCGCAATTGCGATGATTTTTGCATTCTTGGATGCTTGGAATATTGGTGCCAATGATGTCGCCAACTCCTTCTCCTCCTCCGTCTCCTCCAGATCTTTGAAATATTGGCAAGCCATGATCTTGGCCGCCATTATGGAATTCTTGGGTGCTGTCCTTGTCGGTTCCCGTGTCTCTGATACCATCAGAAACAAAATTATTAACGTTAACGTTTTCTCCGATTCGCCAGCTGTCTTGATGTTGACCATGACCAGTGCCTTGGTCGGTTCTTCTACTTGGTTGACCATTGCTACTTCCATCGGTATGCCAGTTTCCACCACTCACTCCATTGTCGGTGCCGTCATTGGTGCTGCTATTGCCGCTAAAGGTGGTAGTAACATTGTTTGGGGTTGGAAAGGTGTTTCCCAAATCATTGCCTCTTGGTTCATTGCTCCAGCTATTGCTGGTGGTTTCGCTACCATCATCTTCTTGATCTCCAAATTCGGTGTCTTGGAAGTTAAAAACCCAAAGACTTCTTTGAGAAACGCCATGTTGTTGGTCCCATGTTTGGTTATGACCGCTTTCAGTATCTTGACCATGTTGATTGTCTGGAAAGGTTCTCCAAAATTGAACTTGAACAAATTGTCTTCTGGTACTATTGTTGGTGCTATCTTCGGTACTGGTGGTGTCGCCACTTTTGTTTACTTCTTGTTCTGTTTCCCATACTACAAGAGAAAGTTGGTTCACGAAGATTGGACCTTGAAATGGTACCACATCTTCATTGGTCCAATCTACTGGTTCAAATCTACTGATAACATTCCACCAATGCCAGAAGGTCACCAATTAACCCAAGATTTCTACAGAGGTAGAAGATACGATGAAGCCGGTAACTTGGTTGAACTTAACACTGCTACTGGTGAAACCACTGCTGTCACTGACAATGCTGAAACCGCCGATGAATCCAACTCTGATGGTGAAAAGACTTCTGCTTTGATCAGAAACCAAACTATTCAATCCGACTCTGAAAAACAACAACCAACTACTCCAGGTGCCGTTGCTTACACTGGTGAAAACTCTAAATGGCCAAACAAATACCCAGCTTACTGGAAATTGATCAAAGAAGGTCCATCCAACTGGCCATTTGTTTTATTCTTGATTTTCACCCACGGTATTAGACAAGATGTTATTGCTAACCAAGCTAACTCCAAAGATGCCTTATCCGGTAACATCCACCAAATGCACACTTCTTCCAAATACTACGACAACAAGATCGAATACATGTACTCCCTTTTACAAGCCATCACTGCTTGTACCATGTCTTTCGCTCACGGTGCCAACGATATTTCTAACGCCACTGGTCCATTAGCTACTGTTTACTTGGTTTGGACCACTAACACCATTGCTAGTAAAGCTGATGTCCCAGTTTGGGTCTTGGTTTACGCTGCTTCTGCATTGGTTATCGGTTTATGGACTTACGGTTACCACATCATGGCTAACTTGGGTAACAAATTGATTTTACAATCCCCAGCTAGAGGTTTCTCCATTGAATTGGGTGCTGCTATTACCACTGTCATGGCTACTCAATTGAAAATCCCAGTCTCTACTACTCAATGTGCTGTCGGTGCTACTGTCTTTGTCGGTTTATGTAACAGAGAATGGAAATCTGTCAACTGGAGAATGGTTGCTTGGTGTTACTTGGGATGGCTCTTCACTTTGCCATGTGCTGGTTTGATTGCCGGTCTCTTGAACGGTATTATCTTATACGCCCCATCTAAAGGTGTTACATACACCATGGGTTAAATCCAAGCATCTTAATAAAATAATTAGCACCATTTATACAGTTTTCCTCTAACCCTCTCTCTTTTTTATCTTTCCGTATTATAATTATATATTTCCGAGTTTTTAATTTTTGTGTTTAGAAGAGTTTATATAGAAAATTTTAAAAAACCTATTCATTTCGTTATTTTCAAATATTTGTAGTAGCCTATCGATATATAGTTAAAGTAAAAGGAGAAAGGTTGTTATTCTCCTAGTATTGTATTTGTTTGAGTTTATACTTCCGTATAGATCTGCAGAATTGCCCCGTGGTTGTTCCGCCGGTCGTGTGCTTCCGGAAAAACTGTGATTTTAATTTTCAGCCACACAATGGACAATTGTTGGGTAAACACATCCTTTCAAATCTCAAACTCATTCCAATTCCAATTGTACCTGACAGATTTTTTTTCTTTTTATTCTACGCCTCCGCTTGTCACTATTTATCCTTAATCCCATCATCAACCCACATAATGGCTTCCAATCCACCAGGCAAATGCTGTGCCGAAGGTAACTTCCACGAAGGTACTCCAATTGGTACCCACAAAACCCTCTTTGGATTAAACACTTACGTCGTCGGCGATTCTTCCACTTCCAAAATCATTGTTATTTTGACCGACATTTACGGTAACGATTTCAA
This sequence comes from Candida labiduridarum, assembly GCA_030572435.1. Classification (NCBI taxonomy): domain Eukaryota; kingdom Fungi; phylum Ascomycota; class Pichiomycetes; order Serinales; family Debaryomycetaceae; genus Candida; species Candida labiduridarum. The sequence goes on from JAJLZW010000004.1 coordinate 111,185, forward strand.
CAATGTTTTATTAATCGCTGATGCAATCTCCAAATCTGGATCTGGATATCAAGTATTAATCCCCGATATCTTAAAGGGAGATCCAGTGAAACCCGGTGATGATTTACAAAAATGGTTACCTAATCACAGTGCGGAAATTACTTCCCCCATAGTGGACGGTTTCTTAAAACAGGTTAAACAAGAACTTAAACCTACCTTCTTAGCTGGGATTGGATATTGTTTTGGTGCCAAATATGCCGTGCAAAATTTATCTCAAGGGGGATTTTTAGATGCTGCTGCTCTTGCCCATCCTTCATTTGTATCCATTGAAGTAGTCAAGGCAATTAAGAGACCAATTATTATAAGTGCTGCTGAAACGGATCCAATTTTCACTCCAGAATTAAGACATCAATCGGAGGATGCATTGGCCAAATTGAAAGGAGTTAGATATCAGGTGGATTTATTTTCCGGAGTGGCACATGGATATGCCGTGAGAGGAGATATTGCTGATCCAGTGGTGAGATATGCCAAGGAAAAGACTTTGAAGGATCAATTGGCCTTCTTCGAAAGTGTCCAAGTTTTGAAATCGTATTTATAGACTAATTTGTACTTAGAGATATAGAATGTTAACTAGAATTTGATGATTACTTTTTTTGAACTGCTGTTTGTTGATGTTTGAAATAATGGCATTATTCTCACATCCATTATCATAGAAGGTGAATACAATCTAGCCTTGTTATTGATAGATATCAGATGATTTTTCATGAACTCATCTCAAACTTTGTGCTTGTTCTTTATGAAATGAAGCTTAAACTCTAACTTAAATTATAAGAAATGGCTTGTTCTTATTTTCCGGAACTCCTCAAAGTCTCAAGCTTCAATTAAAATCTCCGTGATGTCGTAATTGAATTGGGTTTCAACAGGTATAATGTTGGGAATTCTTCTTTTGTAATTCAATGGTTGTTATCCATTGTAAATACAATTGTGAATGAAAGAATGAATGGAACCATGATGCCTTACGTGCATTAGGTTTAGAATATTTCTGTTGCGGTCATTCCTTTTGGACGATTGATAATTCCAGTTATTTCACCTTATGTACTTAATGTAGATAAAGCTTGTTTTGGAACGGACAGAGGTTGGTGATATATTATGGGGACGGTGTTATGTTTATCCGGGGAACGGAAAGTGCTCTCCGCAATCCATTCCATTGCGCGGCATTAAGATTTTCCTTTTTTCCGCGCCAAGTCAAGGGATGGACGTCCCAGATTTAATTGCTCCTTCGAGATAAGATATTTCATCATTTTTCTTTCCACTGCTCTACCCAACCTTACCCTGTCTTAACTTAACTTACGTTCACAATGACTTGTGAAAAAGAATTGCCCTTGTATTCAGGTACGGAATCTGGAAAACGTGTCATTATTAGACGTGCTCATCATTTTGGATTGCTAGCAATTTTGTTCATCTTGATTATCACAAGTTCCTTCGTCACTTATCGTTCCAAATACTTCCCCCTGTCAACAACAGCAAAACTACCAACCTCAATATCACCACTTGATTTTTTAAAAACTTTCATTAGTAATCCTATTGATTCTGCATCACATCAACGGGATTCATTATGTCCAATCGTTCCCAAACTTGACCCCACAAAACATCTTCACAATTCCGACACCCTTTCCTATATCTTAACCAACAAGAAATATCATAAAAAGGTTAGACGTGTTCTTTCAGGAGCAGTGAAAATACCTACTGAAGTATATGATGGAATGGAAAACCCTTCGTCAATTAAATCTTTACATGAATTATATAAATTTGAACCACGTTGGAAATCATTTGAAAAATTTCATGAATATTTACATGACACATATCCATTAATTCATAAACATTTACATTTGAAAAAAATCAATAAATTTGGCTTGGTGTATACTTGGAAAGGTACAAATTCTTCCAAATCCAAACCAATCATGTTGATGGCCCATCAGGATGTTGTTCCTGTACCTTTAGAAACGGTGGATCAATGGAAATTCCCACCATTTTCTGGCAAATATGATGGGGAATTCATATATGGACGTGGTGTTAGTGATTGTAAGAATTTATTAATTGGTATTATGAACACTATTGAATTATTATTACATGAAAAGAGATTCAAGCCGGAAAGAACAATAATTTTGGCATTTGGATATGATGAAGAAGCAGCTGGTATTGGAGCACAAGAAATTTCCCAATATTTGATTAAAAAATATGGACCTGATTCAATGTTACAAATCATTGATGAAGGTGATGAAGGATTTCAAGAAATTGAAGGTGTGAAATTCATCTTACCAGCTACGGGAGAAAAGGGTCATTTGAATTCCGTTATTGAATTATTCACTCCTGGTGGTCATTCTTCAGTACCTCCAAAACATACTTCCATAGGAATAATGGCCCAATTGATAAATCAAATTGAAGATCATGATTTCCTGCCGATTTTATCCAATGTTAATCCGGTATTGGGACAATTGTATTGTCTTGCGGAACATTCCCCCAATTTAGATAAATCACTCAAGACTGATATATTGAAAGCACAACTTGATTCCAATGCAAATGGGAAAGTTATCGAATATCTCACCAATAATAAGGAAACTAAATTTTTAATCAGAACTTCACAAGCAGTGGATATTGTTCAAGGTGGAGTAAAATCAAATGCCTTACCTGAGCATGTTTCCGTCTTGGTGAATAGTAGAATTGCCGTTGAAGAAACTGTTTCTACTGTGGTTGAAAAAATTAAAGGGGATATTTTGGCAATTGCCGATAAATTCGATTTGGGGGTCATTATCAATAACGAAGAAATCCAATCCCTTGACACAATTAATGGATATTTCAATTATTCATTGGTAGAGGAATTAGAACCGGCTCCAGTATCACCAATCAATGGTGAAAGTTGGGAAATATTTGGCGGATCATTACGGTATTTATTCGAAGAGTTAATCTTTCCCGATTCTAATGATACCTTTGTTGTGGCACCATTTTTATCATCGGGAAATACAGATACCAAAAGTTATTGGGAATTGACAAGAAATATATATCGATATCAACCAAATATTGGTGCCGTTGATAATAATATCCATTCTATTAATGAGAAATTGTTATTTGAAGGTCATTTGCATATCATCAGTTACTTTTATTTCTATTTACAATTGTTAGATACCTACGATGATTTCTAAATAGAAAAAAAAAAACTTGAATTGAATTGAATTGAATAATGCAGTTTGTATAACTTCCTTCTTTAGGTTTATATACTGAGACGTCCCCTAATAAATGGTTAGATATATCTATACTAGTCCCCCAGTATGATACCTGAGGTAAGGACTCCCCTCCCCCCTGGTCAAATTCTTCACAGACTTGTAGCTACCCAAAAGGTGTTTCAAATAACAAAAACCCATTCATGAAACTAATCAAGTTTTGCAATTCAAAATGTAGAGCAATCAGAATTGCCCAACAAAGTTTTTACAAGGATATTTTTGGAAAGGAGAATCCATCTGTTGCTATCTCGCTTCTTCCTAGATTGAACAAACAATGGAGGTTTTTCAAATTAAAAAAAAAGCCCTGTAATTGAAATGGGTGGGGGGTAGTCATATTTGTCCATATGCATATCTTTTGACTGATCCAGGATGTTATGCATCACATACCTAATGGAATACTGTATAGAACAACAAGCATAATTCTTTCTGTAGGTGATGTGGGACTGTAGCTTGAACTTTCCTCCCCATTCATACTCTGATATCGCAGAACCAAGTTTATAAAGAGTGTCAAAATCTTCACAAAATGCCCTGTATTGGAACCACATTGAATAAGCCATTCATTCTAGAGGACAAATAGTAGATTTTATATCACTTAAAACGTGTATTTTTACCCTATTTGCTTATATGTTCCAAAAAAAAAAAAAAAAATAATTGAGCAGGAGTCCACGTAGGGGAACTAGACTGGGCATCCATTGAAGGGGTAGTCAACCTGCCCAGTCTGCTTTTGCTTTATTAGCTTCTGACCGTTCATTTTTATCCCCTGAACGGCTCTCCAGATGGGAAAAAGGAAACTAGTCATCACTTATTTCCTATTACAGGGGGGAAGGGGGATCACTATGTTAGTATCTGAATTGAATATATGTTATCTAAATTGGTAAAATATTCATCTCATAAGGTTGCCATAATTTGATTGATTGATTGATTGATTGAACTCATTTTAATTTATTAGCGCTTAGTTGATTGATTGCAAGAAACTTGGTTAATTGGCGCTTAAATGATTGATTGATGTTTTATTGATATGATTGATTGATTTATTGATGAAGAAGAAAAGAATAAAGTGATATAAAAAAACTAAATTGTTTTTTTTTTTTGAGGGATTTTTTTTGTTTTTTTTTTAGTTTTTGCAACCAAGACTTAATATTATGTCGTACTAGGAAATGTCGCTGTTTCTTTGTAACAAAAAATTACCCCATGTGTCGATGTCGCACCACACAAACAAATGAAAGAACTTTCTTTTTTTTTTTTTTTTTCAATTTCGTCCCATCTCTCTAACCCCATCATCACATTCACATCTCTTATCTTCCCTCCTTCCCATTGTATTGGAATTGAGAACTCAGATACATAAACGAGACAACAACACAAATGCATGGCCATCAACAAAATTCGATTAAATTAATTGCTGGAAATTCCCATCCTGCATTATGTGAATTAATTTCCCAAAAACTTTCATTACCAATTGCTCGTATTGGAGCTTTCCAATACACGAATCAAGAAACTTCAGTTGCCGTTGGAGAATCAGTACGTGATGAAGACGTTTATATCATTCAAACCGGATGTGGCGATGATAAAATTAATGATTTCCTAATGGAATTACTCATGATTATAAATGCATGTAAAGTAGCCAGTGCTAGACGTATCACTGTGGTTATACCTAGTTATCCATATGCTAGACAAGATAGGAAAGATAAATCTCGTGCCCCCATCACGGCGAAATTAGTAGCGAATTTATTACAAACTGCAGGTTGTAATCATGTTATAACTATGGATTTACATGCTTCACAAATTCAAGGTTTTTTCCATGTCCCAGTTGATAATCTTTATGCTGAACCTTCAGTATTGAGATATATTAAAGAACATTATAATTCTGATGAAATAATTATGGTTTCTCCCGATGCTGGTGGTGCCAAAAGAGTGGCTTCATTGGCTGATAAATTGGATATTCAATTTGCTTTGATTCATAAAGAACGTCAAAAGGCTAATGAAATTTCAAGAATGGTGTTGGTTGGTGATGTTAAAGATAAAATTTGTCTTTTAATTGATGATATGGCTGATACTTGTGGTACCTTATGTAAAGCTGCCGATGTGTTGTTGGAAAATGGTGCTAATAAGGTGGTTTGTATGGTTACTCATGGGATATTTTCAGGTAATGCTGTGGAAAGATTGAATAAATCAAATATTGAAAAAGTGGTATGTACTAATTCTTTACCTATTCAAGATAAAATGGATCAATGTGATAAAATTGAAATGGTCGATATAAGTTCGACTTTGGCTGAAGCTATTAGAAGATTGCATAATGGGGAAAGTGTTAGTTATTTGTTCAATAATGTTCCCGAGTAAATAATAAAGGTTATTAGTATTGAATTTCCTTGACCTAAATATATATATATACATATACAATTATTAATTATTAATTATACATTATACATGTACATGCTTACCCCTCCCAATTCACACCACTAATAATTAAAGATCAAGAGTTTCTCGTGCTTGATCATGTCATCTCTTCATCAGCTTCAACTATATACCATGTAACTCCAACACTCAATTGAAATGGATTGGTTTCTAAACTTTTGAAATTCTCTTCAGTTACTTTATTCTCAATAATGTTCTTTACTCTACCAATAAACCAATCTTTTGTGATAGCTTCTGTGGTTTTTAAGAAATAATGTGGGGCTCCAATATTAAACGCCCCCCATGGTTGCAAATTATTCTCTTCCACTTGATTAACCTTTTGACCATTGACATTTGGTGGTCGATCAATCCTATTCCGTAAAAATAATACCAAATCATTTATTTGAAATCCATTCAAACTAATTTTGGTATTAAGCTTGTGCAATAATTTTTTCAAATCTTGTTCCTTGATTTTATTCTCTTTTGTTTGACGTTTGGCAAACCCTTCAACATCTCTGAACCTCTTGGCAATGGCATTCAAGAAAAATCTCATCGTATTGCTACTATCTTCTTGTAATTGAACATTATTTCTAAATGACATGGTCTCTAAAAACCGGTCAAATTTGTTACCCTCCTCAGTGTCAAATTTAAACATCTCATTAAATGCTTTGATCAATTTCAATGATTGATCATTATATCTATCCATCACTGAATCACTTTCATTTCCTGATGAATAACTATCAGGTAATATTGAGCTCAACGGAGGAATATCACCAATCCAACTAATTTCTTTCTCAATATCTTCAATCACTTTAGAATTAGGAGTATCCAGTGAAATAATCAGCAATTCCTCTTCTCCACCGTTGGGAGTTCTCTTAGATTTCAATCCTTTAACTCTCTTAATCTTGTAAATGTTATCTTCTTTGACCAACAATAATCCCATGGATTCCAAAACAAAACAATATTCCAAGAAATATTCGAAAACTTCTTGAAGCACACGTTTAATATCATTCATGAGATTGATAATTACATTATTCAAATCATTGATTAACATATCGTGTCTCTTTTGTTTTGTTTGTGTTAATTCCATTAAATTCTCGTAATCTTCAGTAACTTCATCCAATTTACCTTGTAAGACTTTCATATCGGTGGTAAATTGATTGCGTTCTTTAGTGAACTCTGAATCCTTAGATGACAAATTGGATAAAAGATCATTCTTCATATGGATCGCATCATTTAATTCATTGCGCAAAGAAGTTATGGTTTTATTCAAATTCGAAACTTCTTTTGATGATGTGGTGGTTAAATCGGTGAAATGACTAATTTTGGTTTCCAAATCTGTAATTTGACTGTCCCTAGTAACCAACTTCTTTTGAAGCGCTTCAAGTTCTGTATGATCCAATTTATTATCCAATTTATAAACTCGAAACTCTTCTTCTTTATCATTGAACTTCTTGTTCAATTGATCAACTTTCTGTTGATTTTCTAATTTCAAATTTTCAATTTCTTTTTGCAACTGGGCAATTTTTTCATCTCTAGATTTGATTTGCTCGTATAATTCTTCATTTTTTAATTGTAACTCATTATTGGATTTCTTAAGTCGAATGTTATCAATATGTTTATCGACAACTGAAGAATCCAATGTCTGTGATTGTTTCATCACACTTCCTCCAACAGTGCCGGTCCCCGCTCCTGTTCCTGTTCCTGTTCCTGTTCCTGTTCCTGTTCCTGTCAACGATAAAGAAATCTCGTTATTACTGGAAACTCGACGCAGTAACAACTGAGTTGGATCTGTTCTGGGTGGTGTTACTGATTTGGGTTGAATGATCATACTCATTCTATTATCTACCGACACGCTAGATGCTCCGTTTCGGATAACTGGCCAATTATTCAAATTCCTATATTGCTGTTGGTGTAATAAGTTTTCAAGTTTCTTAATCCTTGATTTTAATCCTTTAATTAAATTTAAATCAAAATCAATTGCCTCATCCGTTGTTTCTCCATCAGTTAAATGTTTCAGCTTTTCATCACCAGTAAATGATGTAAATGTGCTCAAAGAAGAAATGATCCTCGTGACTTTTTTCATGTTGTTGGTGCAATTAATCAAATCTTTGAAATTCTTGTTCAATAGCTCAACAAAATTATCGGAAATTCGACATGTTTGTATCAATGCAATGTATTTGATAATATCATCTCTTTCAATTTGCAAATCATGAAGGATACTAAAGTTAGTTTGTTTGTTGGAAACAAGAGTAACGTCGATGTGTGGCAATGTAGTCGTCAATGGTTGGTCATCAATCAAAGCTAAAAACCCTCCAAATTTCTTGCACCAAATTCCCCGAAATAACTTTTCATGTTCAATGATTGTAGAAAATTGCTCACTTGCATTATTTATCACCCCTTTAGAATAGAAATCAGACCATTCAAATTGACGACGTTTTTCAATGAGGGAAAATCCAAACAATAATGGCATATCAATTGTAAGTGATAGGTAATCTTCATTCTTCTTGACGTTGTTTATCGTTTGATAAGTAACCTTTTCTTCAGTCTTTTGTTGCTGAACTTGATCATGATCGTTGCCTTCACTTGGTAGAGGCTGATGATCTGCTGTTGGATCTTCTTCCGCTAATCTTCTCATTTCTGACTTCACGTTAACCATTCTCATTTGAACATTTGCAATTGTGTTAAACAATTGGCAACTATTTTTGATAATCTTGACTTTGAATTTCTCCAATTCAAGTAGGTTTTTATAGATGGTCTTGGAATTATCATAAATTGCTGCTGAATAAACGTCTCTGTGTACTTTAAAAACTTGACTTAAATCTGCTGGAGATAAATTCTCAATATCTTCAGTAATATTTTTAGTATTTGATTGAATATTTTCCAAAGCTCCTTGTAGGTTTATATTTTTAAAGTTCTTTATGGATTCATTTCTTGAAGTTTCGATCAACTTGTCAACTTTCACTTTATCATCATTCACGTTGTTGATATCCTTGCTTAAATGGTTAAACTTTTTGATTATTGCTGGTAAATGGGTTTCAATATATTCGGCAGATGATTTTAATTCATCTTGGTTCAAATACTCACTGAGTTTTATGGTTCTGTGACCAATTTTAAAATTAGGAAATGCTTGTAATTTCTTATAATTTTGAATCCATGATTTGTGTAATGTCTTGTAATTTATTAATTTAATATAATTGAAGAAATTATTGAAATTTTTTTCAATTTCATTGGTAAAGTTCCCAGCAAATTGGAAAATGGTATTTAAAGATTTGAATATAACATTGATTTGTTTAATCAACAGTCGACAATATTCTTCCATAACCAAACTATCCTGTGATATTGCTCTTGCCCAACCTTGATTAATCTTCAAATTGCTCGATAGGTGTTGCTTTAAGGGACCATTATTGTTACTACTACTACTACTACTCAAGGCAGATTTTTTTGGTTCGTTAAGTAGACGATCAGATTGTGTGTAATGGTTGATCAAAGATGAATCAACGGTCGAGGCAAACAATCTCTTGTCATATACAAATACTTCTGTGATGTCGTTGATTAAGTTGTAATTTAGTTTTATCCCAAATGACGTCAATAAAAACAAGTTGTCTATATTATCAATCAGGTAGGATTGCTGTAGAAACTTTTTAAATTCCGATAAATTATGATACCGTACTGGTTTGGTGATTTTGATAGACACTCCATTATGAGCATTGTTGATAGTAAGGTACGATATCTCTGACATATTTAAAGTGTGGAACCGCAATAAGGGGAAATGACAAGAATTATGCTAAAAAAAAAAAAAAAAAAAAAGAATACAGGGAAGGAGAAACGGAGGCAAAGATGGGGGGGATTGAATAAATGTGAAATGGTGATAATCAGAATAGATGAATGAGTCGTTGATGATGATGATGATGAATGGAAGTCTGGTTAGTTGATGTGGGTTGTTGTTTTTTTGAATACCAGACAGGTGATGAATGTGTTATACTTTTTTGGTAATGATAATTGGGAGGGGGGTTGATGTAGAGAAAAGTATTCAGTTGATAAGCAAAAAAAAGTGCCAAATCGTTCTTACAGTGTTAGACAGAGACAACCAAAAGCGAAAGCCAAAAAAAAGACGATTTTTTCCCTTTGCCTTTTTTTACGATTTTTTCTATTTGTCTCTTAACATGTCTAACTAAAACTAATTTCTTACTGTTGAATTTTAGCCTCCTTTGGACTGGACCAGATGCTTGAACTAATAAAGAGAGGGCGTTACTTAGAGATTCTTTAAACATGACGATATTGCAAGTAGATGGTTGATAGAGATGTTGCTGTTGTTGTTTTTGTTGTTGTAAAGTAGTGATTCCTCACTGATGGAATAGTCACGTGAATTTTGTCTCCCCCTAAATCGGCAACAGCATCGCTATTTATCTCTCTTAAATAATTGAAGTAAAAAAGCCTTTTTGAGGATAGGAGAATACAATTATAGGAAACGAATTACTATCTTATCATTATCATCATCACCATACAATACAATCCTAATCAGTGGCAATATCATTCCATTCTATACATTTGTGAATAAACCAAGAGTCGTGTATGATGTTCACAGAAGAAGAGAGGGAAAAAAAAAAGGTGTATCAAAATCTTTACTTTGTTCCACCCACGGCCAAAACTCAACCTCCATCAACAAACTAAACAAACCCAGACAACCAAACAACCTAAACAACCAATATATTTACAACATAATATAAAATGTTAGACAGTACATCACTTGAAGTGATATTCCGATTTAAACAAGCATTACTTAACAAACAAGCAGAATCTGAAGAAATAAATGGGAAACCATCAATTGAAGGAACAGAAACATTACCAATTTACAATCGAGGATTAAAATTATCATCATCATCAACATCAACATCGAAAATAATTCCTTCTATTGTACCATCTAATAGTTATCAACCTTTAAAATCGAAAACTGCCGAATATGATGGGAAGAAATATACTGTGTTGACTAATGAAAGTATTGAGAATGATAATTTACGAAATAAAAGAAAATGGAATCAAAGATTTGGTGATAAAAAACAACTTCAAGATACTGAAGAATTAGAATGGAGATATGAAGAAAAATTTCAACAAGGAGATGAACAAGATCAAGAAGATCAAGAAGATGATGATGAACTTGTTCATCCATTGAAAAAATCAAGAATTATTCAATTATTATCACCATTGAATCATCCATCAGAAATAATATCCCATCCGGCGATTTCTAAAACTTATAAACTGCCAATATTATCAAAACTTTCTATGGAATTGATTGAATTGATTGAAATTGAACAAAATAATTTGAATTGGTTAAATAAATTATTACAAGTTTTAAATGGTGAAGATTGGTTTTATTTATTAGAAGAAAATTTAGGATTAAAAGAATATGATCATGGATTGGATGAAGATAAAAAGAAGAAAATTGAAGAAAAAAAATTAAATCAAGAAAAGGAACACCAGGAACAAGAACAAGAACAAAAACAAAAAGAAAAAGAAAAAGAAAAAGAAAGGCAACTGGGAAAGGAAACTGAACAAGTAGAAGTAGAAGTAGAAGTAGAAGTAGAAGGGGGAAAAGAAAGAGATGAAGAGAAGTCACAAGGAGAAATATTGGAGAAAGTAACAATGAATCTGGAAAAAACCCCATCAATTGAAAATGAAAATAAAGGTGAATTTGAATTTGAAGATGAAGATGAAGAAGAAAATTCAGCTGATCCATTTTTTGCCTTACCTACAGCTTTAAAAAGATATGAAACTTTTCAACAAAGTTTAGAATCAAATGATCCATTAAAGGAAGATCTTATAAATTATCTTCAAGTGAGTATTCAAAGACAACATGAATATATTAAGAATTTAACCCTGTTAAGAAATGGATTTGTTAGGGCTGATCGATTAAAGAAAGATTTATATAAATGGGGTAAAGAAATGTATGATAAAAAGAGTAGTTAAATAGTACATACAATACTAGTAACATAAAAATAAAAAAAAAACGCTTATACTATATTACAAAAAAGACACAACATGTCTCTCTTTATCCTATTGAATTTATGAACTAAATCTATAACTTTTTCTGATTCTTAATTTTACTTCTAATCTTCTTCATCAAATTTAGGAGCCAAATAATATCTTAAATAACCACCAGTTTCCATTTTAAATTCAAATAAAGCAGGAGTTTTATCAGCCATTTTAATAGTAATGAAATTTGATAAAGAAGATGCTTTAACAATATCATTCAAATATTTTAATCCAAAAGTTAAATCAACAGGATCATCCAAATTAATAGAAACATAATCAGTATCTGAATTTTTATAAGCTTTAACAATAACACTACCAGAACCATTTTCACCTTCAGAAGTGAATTTAATAGAATCTTTAGATACCAAAATACGTAAAGATTCACTTAAATTTTTCAAATCTCTTACAAGTTTAGCAAAATCAGCACTTGGCATATTTATAACGGCATCATATTCCATATCTTCAATTTGTAAAAATTCCGAATCGAAATCTATCAATTTTAAAGAATATTCACTAATTTTATCTTTATTTTGATCTTCAATAATTGTCATAAGCTGATCTGGTGAATCTTCAGCTAAAACAGTTAAAAGATCTTCATTATTAGCAGATTTAATAATTTTACTAAAACTTTCCAAATCAACCCCCAAGGTAATTTCTCTATCACATCTATATTCATGAAATGATGAAACGGAAACTAATAATGAAACCAATAATACCCGGGAATCATCAACTGCTTGTACAGTAATACCATGTTCTGAACAATTGAAATTACATTTCTTGACGGAATCTTTAATGGCTTCAACAATTTTCTTTAATAAAGCAGCAGTTTCAAATTTACCTTCTAACATTGTAAAGGGAGGGAATTGAGGGAATTTAAATTAAAACAAATAAGTATAATTTGGAAAGATTGTTTTTTTTTTAAAAAAAAAAAAGAAGGAAAAAGAAGGAAAAAAAAAGTGATGAAAAATAGTGTGAATTATAAATCCCTCCCCAAAAATACCTTCAAAAAAAAAAAAAAAAAAAAACTCCATGACGCGGCGCGCGTCGTACATAAAAAAATCCAATGATTGAAGAAAAAAACAGTACGTGTCTTGCTGTTCAAAAAAAATTAAAAAAAATGTCAACCTCTTCAACGTATATGGGATATCAACCAAATATTGGTGCCCGTTAATAATAATATCCATTTTATTAATGAGAAATTGTTATTTTGTTAAAGATCATTTGCATATCATCAATCACTTTTATTTCTATTTACAATTGTTAGATACTTATGATGATTTCTAAATAGAAAAAAAAAAAAAACTTGTATTGAATTGAATAATGCAGTTTGTTTAACTTCCTTCTTTAAGTTTATATTACTGAGATGTCTCCTAATCAATGGTTAGATATGTCTATATTAGTCCCCTGAGTAGGATACCTGAGGTAAGGACTTCGCCCCTGGTCAAGTTCTTTATGAACTCGCAGTGACGCAAAACGTGTTTCAAATAATGAACCAGCCATTCATGAAACTAATCAAGTTTTGCAATTCAAAATGTAGAGCAATCAGAATTGCCCAACAGAGACCTTCCACGGATATTATTGGATAGGAGAACCCATCTGTTGCTATCTCGCTTCTTCCTAGATTGAACAAACATTGGAGGTTTTTCAAATCAAGAACAAAGACTAGAATTGAATTGAAATAGGATAGTAATATTTACCCACATGTTCTCTGATAACAACGGATATCGTTGACTGATCTCGGATAATATGCACCTCACACAATGGAAGACTGCCTTGAACGGCAATTATGGAACCCTCTGTAGCTGAGGTGGATTGTATTTTGAGCGGTCTCCATCCATACTCTGACATCGCAGAACCAAGTTTATAAAGAGTGTCAAAATCTTCACAAAATGCCCTGTATTGGAACCACATTGAATAAGCCATTCATTCTAGAGGACAAATAGTAGATTTTATATCACTTAAAACGTGTATTTTTACCCTATTTGCTTATATGTTCCAAAAAAAAAAAAAAAAAAAAATAATTGAGCAGGAGTCCACGTAGGGGAACTAGACTGGGCATCCATTGAAGGGGTAGTCAACCTGCCCAGTCTGCTTTTGCTTTATTAGCTTCTGACCGTTCATTTTTATCCCTTGAACGGCTCTCCAGATGGGAAAAAGGAAGGAAGGAAATAAGTGATGACTAGTCATCACTTTTTCCTATTACAGGGGGGAAGGGGGATCACTATGTTAGTATCTGAATTGAATATATGTTATCTAAATTGGTAAAATATTCATCTCATAAGGTTGCCATAATTTGGTTGATTGATTGATTGATAAAGAAAAAAAGAATAAAGTGATATAATTTTTTTTTTTTGTTCTTTTTTATTCTTGTGCATTTTTGCAACCAAGACTTTGAGTTTAGTCTATAGTTGTATTGTGTTGGTGTATGATACAAATACTTTTGTCCATCTTACTTTTTTGGTACGACAAATAGTTCTGTCCAATTTAGCAATAAGGTTCATTTATCAATTGATATAAACAATTTTGTCATTTTAGTGGAAAACTTTATGTCCATTGATACATAAAAAAAAAAAAAATTGTATATACATGTTTGTATATGTGTATATGTGTATGTGTGTTTGTGTGTTTGTCTATTTACAGTTATATAATTGATGGTAAGAAGGCAATTCTTGTTCTTGCCTTTTCACTAATAGGTAAGATCAATCTATAAGCATCATGAGTATTTAAATAATAACGATATAATCTTTTTGTTCTTAAAAATCCAAAACTTTCATATAAATTTAATGCACCTTGATTAATAACTTCAGTTTCCAACATGATTTCATCGACATCATCACATTTTTGCATATTTTCAATGGTTAATTTAACTAAATTTGATGCTATTCCTTTCTTCCTATATGATGGATCTATAACCAACATTCCAATATAACCTCTCATTCGAACATTCCTATGGGGTTCAATTTTCGATATGATAACCCCAATGATTTTGTCACAAATGTGGCAATCATCATGGTTGAGATCTTTCACGGTATAACAATATTGTGGCCAATTATTTAAGAAATACCAATAGACATATATGGAATAAGGTTCTGATAAATGTAGGGAGATTAATTTTGATATTTGGTTGAATTCATCTTGATCATTAATATTGAATTTTTGATAAGTTAATCCATTGATTTCAGTTATTAGACTCATTTTTATTCTAAAATAGTAAAAGTAAAAATACAACCACGAAAGATAATAGGGAGATGATTAATAAAATATTAAGCGTAATAGCAAACCAATTGAATGGGTTAATCAAAGATAATAAAACAAAATGCAAATAGGTGAAGAAGAACAAAACAAAAAAAAAAATTGGATATTTAACGTCTCACGTGATGACTATGATGATGTAATTGTGGGTGTTGTGTGAAACAAAAAGTGAACTTAATTGTTAATGGAATGGATATGATTATGATTATGATTATGATTATGATTATGATCAGTAATAATGTTGTCTGGTGACGAATTTGAATAAATGCGTAAAAATTTTTATTTGTTCTTGCATATAGTGATTCCTACATAGTTAACACAGTGATCACCTGACTTGAGAAGGAGGAGACAAAGTAAATAAATAAAAAAAAAGGGCTCCACTCGTCCTAAAACATTGGTAAAGACACGTCTTTTCTGTTGTGACATTCACACCACGCACCACTGCAGCAGCATCAGCAGCAGAAAAAAAAAAAAAAATACGGGGGGGGGAATGGAAAACAACCGTCCTTCCCCCCCCCCCAAAAAAAAAAGGAAAAACACTCGTAGAGGTCACGTTATCAGAGAAGATTGTTTGTATAACCAGTAAGAAATTGGAAAATTGTAATCCATCATCATTTACAATCACCAAGTATGATGTTGTTAGCAATCAATTGGTTTGCAGTTTTTTTTTTTTGTTAGTTCTTGTGCTCGCTCGGGTGTGTGTTTTTTTCCAAGGTGTTTAGCGATTTGGGGCCTCCTCCCGGGGCTGTACGGGTGGGGGGTTAATGGAGGATCGGAGAACATGAAAGACCCAGGAGTACACATGGAGGGGGGGTTACTAAGAAAGAGAGAGACAGTCATTGTTTTTGAAATTTTTACCCCGAACTTCGACGGGTGGAAACAAAAAGACCAAAATAATATAGACCACATACATAAGAGAAAAATTAGTTAAAACATCTAAGAAAGTAAAATGGTAAAAATATGAGCCCAAAGAAAGAGAGTTGTAGCATGACGTAAGAGTAATCTATGTTATTAGAAAGTAAAGATATGAAAATAGTTCGGAAGATAGAAGTCCAGTATTAAGAGAGAGAAAAAACTTTTTCATAGTAAAGCAATTTAAATTGGATCAACTGTTGTGAAAAATTTCATGGGCCATCAGATGGTGGTGTAAATGGGTGGTGTTGTGGTGTTGTGGTGGTGGGTGCAGGGTGGTGGGTGGTGGTGTGAAAGTGAAAAAATTACGTCGGAGTAAGAAATTACGTGGTGGTAAAATATATTATTTTGTGCTACTCAAAAACGAAAACCGAAAACCAACCCACTCTCATTCCACTCTCATTCTCACTCTCTCCCGCTTTTTTTCTTTTCATTAAATTTTTGAATATAAATTAAATTACAAATCCCTTAGCAACAATTTTTTTTTCTTTGCTCAGTTTGGTTGTCCTCTTTTTCTTTTTCTTTTTCTTTTTCTTTATTATTCATTATTCATCAACTAATTAATTAACATTAATTAACTTTAATCTATCAATCAGTTTACAATGGCTCCTCCTGCAGTTTTAAAGAAATCCGGTGTTATTTACGGTCAAGACGTTATTGATTTATTCAATTATGCTCAAGAAAAAGGATTTGCTATCCCAGCCATCAATGTTACTTCTTCTTCTACCGTTGTTGCTGCTTTAGAAGCTGCTAGAGACAACAAGGCTCCAATCATCTTGCAAACTTCCCAAGGTGGAGCCGCATACTTTGCTGGTAAAGGTGTCGACAACAAAGATCAAGCTGCTTCTATTGCTGGTTCAATTGCTGCCGCTCACTACATTAGATCCCTTGCTCCAAGTTATGGTATCCCGGTTGTTTTACATACTGATCATTGTGCTCAAAAATTGTTGCCATGGTTTGATGGTATGTTGGAAGCTGATGAAGAATTTTTCGCTGCCAATGGTACTCCATTGTTTTCTTCCCATATGTTGGATTTATCTGAAGAAACTGATGATGAAAACATTGCTACTTGTGCCAAATATTTCAAAAGAATGGCTAAAATGAACCAATGGTTGGAAATGGAAATTGGTATCACTGGTGGTGAAGAAGATGGTGTCAACAATGAAAATGTTGATAAAGATGCCTTGTATACTTCCCCAGAAACCGTCTACAAAGTTTATGAAGCCTTGCATCCAATTGCTCCAAATTTCTCCATTGCTGCTGCCTTTGGTAATGTCCATGGTGTTTACAAACCAGGTAATGTTCAATTGAGACCATCTATTTTGGGTGATCATCAAGCTTTTGCTGCTAAACAAATTGGTACTAAAGATCCATACCCATTGTACTTGGTTTTCCATGGTGGTTCCGGTTCTTCTCAAGAAGAATTCAACACTGCTATTAAGAATGGTGTTGTTAAAGTTAATTTGGATACTGATTGTCAATTTGCTTACTTGTCTGGTATCCGTGATTATATTGTTAAGAATATTGAATATTTGAAAACTCCAGTTGGTAACCCAGAAGGTGCTGATAAGCCAAACAAGAAGAAATTCGACCCAAGAGTTTGGGTTAGAGAAGGTGAAAAAACCATGTCTGCTAGAATTGCTGAAGCTTTGGAAATTTTCCACACTAAAAACGCTTTAGCTTAAATGATAAGCAAATGAATGAAAAAAACAAAACAACAAGAAATATTAATAAATAAAGTAAAAAATTTTGTATAACAATATAATAGAATATTTAAATTTTAAAAAACTATTATCCAAAAGAAAAGAAAAGAAAAGAAAAGAAAAGAAAAGAAAAAGATGTAATGTTCATTAGTTTATATCTATTTGATTATACGCAGTATGTATATAAGAAATTATGTATGAGATTTGTATTTTATTTTTATATTTATATATACAAGTAATGGAAAAATTCCCCCCCCCCTCCCCTCTACGAAGTCATTGTTGTGGTTTGTCGTTGTTCTACCTATTGTTATTATTAATACCACTTTTAATTATACTTTGAATTTTTTCATATTCAGGCATTGAATTATAAGGATCAAATTTAATCATGGGATGATTTTGTAGATATTCACCAAGATATACATTTGTTTTATAATATTTTGATACACAACGATCAATACATTCTTGTTCACCTTTAGTTAATTCATTTTCTCCATAATGATGTAATAGACATTTCGATTCACATTGACTCATCAATTTATTAAATGTAAATGACATTGCTATAAATTGAATTTCTGCCATTTTGATTTTTTCTGGATCGATTCTAGCTTGAGAAAATTGTGTTGCACTTCCAAGAAATACTGACATGATGTGGGATATTTATTAAAAAAGTTAAGGTTGTGAAAGGGAAGAAAGGCAAGTTGAAGTTGATGAATGTTGTGCTTGTTTAAGGGAATGTTTGAATTTGAAGATCTTTTTTTTTTTTTGTTTTTTTGTTCGTTGGTTGGTAAATTTTTCACACCTATTTTTTTTTTTTTTTTTTCTGCTCTCTGTGTGGGCGTGGTTGATGATTGATGATGATGGTTGGTATAAATATTCTCCCTTTTTTTTTTTCAAATAACTTTGCGTTTATTAACTTTTTTTCATAATCCACACATTATAATGCACGTGTTATTAACTAATGATGATGGTCCATTAAATGACAAGCTGTGTCCATATATGAAATATTTCGTTGATGAAATCCTCAATTCAACCAATTGGGATCTTTCAATAGTTGTACCAGATCAACAACGATCATGGATAGGTAAAGCTCATTTTGCAGGTAAAACTTTAACTACAACCTACATATATACTAAAATTTCCACATTTTCACCAAATGATAAAATCAATCATTATGAAGGTCCATTTAATCATCCACAACCAACTTATCAAAACTTGGAAGAATATCAAGAATGGTGTTTGATTAATAGTACCCCTGCGGCATGTGCCGATATTGGTATTCATCATTTATATAGCCAAACTAAGGGTAAACCTATTGATTTGGTTATTAGTGGGCCCAATTTTGGTAAAAATTCAAGTAATTTATATATATTGGCCAGTGGTACTGTGGGGGCAGCAATGGAAGCTGTTACTCATGGGGTTAAATCAATTGCATTAAGTTATGCATTTAATAATTTAGATCATGATTATTATATCTTAAAAGAAGCTGCTAAAATATCGGTTAAATTAATTGAGAAATTATATTATGAACAATTGAAGGATTCCAAAGAGATTGATTTATTTTCTATAAATATCCCATTGGTTGATTCTTTAAAATTGAATAAAACAAAGATATCATATGCTCCTATTTTAAATAATTATTGGAAATCAATTTATTCTCCAATTATACCTGATGGAACAGCAACAGGAATAGGAACAGGAGGTCCATTGCAATTTTCTTGGAATCCTGATTTTAAACAGGTTTATAAAGATGGTATGAAAGATCATGAACATACTGATAGTAGGGTGTTATTGAATGAAGGTATTAGTGTTACTCCATTAAAGGCAGCATTTAGATTTATTGAACCATTAATTGGAGAAATTAACTTAAACGATCATCAAGAACCACAAGAAGTACAAGAGGAATCTGTTAAAACATTCTTAATTACAATTCCTGAAGATTCATATATTTATAAACCATTAGTTAAACCATTCAAAAAATTAGGATATAAAATAACTTCCGATACTAATGTTATCACCACCACTAATTCATCAAATCCTATTTTCCATTATGGAGAATATGAAGATATTGATATTGATTCAATTGGTAATAAGGAAAATTATTTCATTCCATCATATATTTATCGTAAATCACTTATAAGAAAACATTATTTGGCTAATACTGTTCATCATTATATTACCAAACATCCTGATTCCATATTGAAAACAGCTATTCCGGAAAGTTATCAATTGGAAGTTGATTATGCGGAATTTTTAGATGATTCTTTGGATGATGCTTATGAATTAAGAGATGAAATTAATAAAGAGGAAAAATTATGGATTTTGAAACCAAGTATGAGTGATAAAGGACAAGGTATTAGAATATTTAAAACCTTGGATCAATTACAACAGATTTTTAATTCATTTGAACAAGATGAAGATGAGGAGGAGGATAAAGAAGAAGAAGAAGATGAAGAAGATAATAATGGGATTATATTATCACAACTTCGTCATTTCATTGTACAAGAATATAAACAAAATCCATTATTATTAGAAGCATACGATAATAAGAAATTCCATTTACGTGTTTATGTTGTATGTTTAGGAGATTTGAAAGTTTTCGTTTATAAAAACATTTTAACATTATTTGCCAGTGTTCCATTCCAATTACCCCCCAATCAACAACAAGAACAAGAACAAGAACAAGAACAAGAACAAGAACAAGAACAAGAACAAGAACAACAACAACAACAAGAAGAAATTCCAATGGATGGACATTTAACAAACACTTGTTTACAAGAAGGTACCAATCCTTTAGTAGTTCCATTCTGGCAATTATCAACAATCTCCATGGCATCAAAATCCCTGATATTTAATGAAATTTGTAATATAATTAAAGAATTATTTCTTGCTGCTACAAGTATAGATAAGATGAATTTCCAACCATTATCCAATGCTATTGAAATCTTTGGTATTGATTTCTTGGTTAATAAAGATTTACTGGTTAATTTATTAGAAGTTAATTCATATCCTGATTTTAAACAAACTGGTGATGAATATGAATTGAAAGAAATTATTTATGAATTGTTTGAAAGAACAGTTGTTGAATTGATTGATCCTTTGGTTAGTGGTAATATTGATGATATTAATGTTGATAAAGATAAAGAAAGTAATTTGATAAATGTATTGTAAAAGAAAGATGAGATGATATAGTAAGTATAAACTAATATTTGCAGTCTGGTTGGTGGCACACGACTTTTAGCAAAAAAAAAAGTCATTCAATTGATCACAAAAACAGATTAAGAAAGAGAGAAAGAGACAAGTCGACGGCAAAACATTCAGTCAAGAGAGAGAGAGAGAGAGAGCTAAAGGGTTAGATTTCTATAAGGGGTTGTTTGGTGTGTAGAAGTATTGAAGAACTTACAATTGTATATATATATGTAGTTAGCGTACGGTTATTTGTGGTTGTAATTACAACTAGTAGATGGTGAATGAAATTTTAAATTTTACAGAAAAGAAAAAAATTTTTCATTTTTTGGTTTCTTGACTTGATGTTGAAAGAAAGAAAAAAAAATTGCATACCACATTCCCCTATACTTTCTATTTTTCCACTTGTTAAAATTATCTATCCCCCCCCCCCATCAACCCACTTTAAACCCGGCTCATCTATCTAATTACCAAACAATCTATCTATCTATCTGTCTATTTATCTAGCACAAGAAAGAATAAAGAAAGAAAGAAAGAAAGAAAGAATAGAGCAGAGTAAAGAAGAACGATCCCATCACATCAAATCCTACCATTCATCTATACACCACCAATTAAAAACTAAAAATATAAAATAGCTAAATCTTTGAATTTTGCTCAATCCTTTCAATACAATATTTCCAAAGAAGAAAAGTCAAAAAAAAAACCCAACATTGTATTGTAAAATTTTTTTAATTTTTAAATTCAAGAGGTGTCCAAAAGAAAAAGAAGAGAATAAGAGACTATAAAAACCCATCACAACATATAATAATAATAATAATAACAAATCATGTCTACGTTTCGAAAAACTTATAAGAATCAACTGAAGAGATTCAACAATAACCATAATGGTAACAACAGCACATCTTCATCCGTTGAATTGTCCAATTTAGTCGAGATGTTTCCTGATTGGGAAGCTGATGAATTGCAAGGTTTATTATCAGAAAATGATAATTCATTAGAGATCGTCATTGATTTAATAGTTAATAATAAAGTATCCAAATGGGAACCTATTAAAAAGGAAAAACATAAAAAGAAGGACATTATTGAATCCCAAGATGTTGGCTCTACTACTGCTACTACTACGACTACTACTTCTACTACATCATCAACTAATATTAATAATATAACCAATGGTACTTCAGCAGGTGCCAATTCGGCATCCGCATCAGGTTCTAGTGGTGCATATTCATCGGATAGAAAATCTAAATCTACCAAACCTCAATCTACTAGACCTCCTAAGAAACAATATTCAAATGCTAGTTATAAAAAAAGTGGAGAAAAATCAAAATCTACCACATCCACTGCTCCTTCTACAGCTTCTACTACGGTGAAGGAATCTACTCCAATTACAAATTCTTGGGCTGCAGCTTTATCAAATGATAAACCAAAAAAGACTCAACAACAACAACAACAACAACAAGTACAAGAAGAATCTGAACCTGTGGAACATAAACAAGTAAATAGTGAAGGAGAAGAAGTAGACGAACAAGTACAAGTACAAGAACAGACACAAGCTGAAATAGACAATAATGCTAATGGTGAAAAAGAAGTTCATGACACCATTGCAGGAACATCACAACCTCCAATAGAACAACCTAAACCTGTATTAAAAGAAGCAGCCATTCCAGAACCAAAACAAGGATCTTGGGCTTCTGCCATCACTCCAAAAACTAAACCAAAGGCTAAACCAGTTGCTAAACCAGTTGCTAAACCAGAACCTCAACCTCAACAACCACAACAACAAATAGTAGAGGAAGAAAAAGAAGCAGTTGTTTCAGAACAACCACAACCAGAAACTGAAACCATAGAAGCTTTTGTTGAAGAAACTGTTGTTGAAGTTAATCAAACTATTCCAAATGAAGAATCAATAGAAACTCCAGTTGCTACCGCAGCTACTACTACCATTACCAATGTTACTGAACCATCTATTGTTGATCAACAACCTCAAGTTGTGTTGCCAACTACTCAACAACAAGTCAGTTCAGTTGGTATTTCTTTTGGTTCGTTATCAATTCAAGAAGAATCCAAAGATGTTGAAGTTCCAAGAGAAGAAATTGTTGGTGAACAAACTTCCCAACAAGAACAACAACAACAACAACAACAACAAACTCAAGCTCAACAACCAATCCAAGAACAACAACGTTATGGATTATACAATCAACAACCATCTCAACAAAGATACCAACAACAACAACCTCAACAAACTGCCTATCAACAACAAAACCAATACACCAAGCAACAACAACAACAACAACCTCAACAACAACCAATTCAACAACAAACTGTTCAACAACAACAACAACAATATGATTACTACAACCAATACCAACAACAATATCCACAACAAACTGCGCAACCAGGTGCTCAATTTGGTGGATATCCAGGATTTGATTACAGTGGTTATAATCAACAAGCATTTGCTGCTGTTGCAGCTGCAGCTGCTTCTCCAGCTGCCAACCATGTTGCTACTCTTGGTGGTTCTGCTGGTGTTGTTGGTGGTTATGGACAATATGCTCAACAAGCTGGTTCTACTGATTCATCTCATAGTCCAATTACCAATCAATCTAGTTTACAACAACAACAAGCTGCTGCTGCTGCTGCTGCCTTGAGTGCTCAACAAGGACAATCTTTGCAACAACAACAACAACAACAACAAATGCCAACTCCATTTGGTTATCCAGCTTATTACAATTATTACTACAATAATCCATATTTCAATGCTGGTGGTTTGGGTTCAACTGGATTTGGCGCTCCACAGCAAGGTAACCAACAACAAGGTCAACAACAACAACAACCAACTTCATCATCTTCTCAACAACAACAACAACAACCAGGTAGTCAACCACAAGGTCAACAACAACAATCACAAGTTGCATCATCTAACCAACAAGGAAGTATTGCCAACAATGGATTTGGTGCTCAACAACAACAACAACAATACTATAATCCAAATCAATTTAGTAATAGATATCCAGGTTATTCCTACCCTCCACAACAACAACAACAACAACAACCAGGTTCTGGAGTTCAACAAACTGCTGGTCAATCACAACAAGGTTCCCAATCTGCTTCTAATTCAGAAGGTACATCTGA
The DNA here is from genome assembly GCA_030572435.1 of Candida labiduridarum. NCBI lineage: Eukaryota > Fungi > Ascomycota > Pichiomycetes > Serinales > Debaryomycetaceae > Candida > Candida labiduridarum. Next base: position 135,048 of record JAJLZW010000004.1, read on the forward strand.
AGGTCAACAACAAAGTCAAGGTCAACAACAACCTGTTCCTCAACAAGGACAACAAGGACAAGGACAAGGACAACCACAACCTGTTCCTCAACAACATATCATGCCACAATATGGTGCATATCAACAATATCCCCAATATGGATATCAAGATTCAAACCAATACCGTGGTGGTGGATGGTATTAAAGAGATGAATAATCATTCATTCAAGAGAATTTGAATCAATGAAGATTTGAATTTGAATGCAAAAAACAAAAAGAGAAAAAAAAAAACATATTTGTTCTTATTATTATTATTATTATTATTATTATTATTATTATCATTATCATTATATTATATTATATTATATTATATATAGTTGTGTATTTTAAATTTAACAATTTTTTGGAAGGTTATAATTTATATTGATGTAGGATCGGATCGGATCGGATCGGATCTAATCTGATCTGATCTGATCTGGATTCATTCTGATTTTGATTTTGATCTATGTGGTTTATTTCTAATTATTACTATTATCGCTATGGTTAAATGGAGATTTTAAATTCTGTTTTATATTGAGAATTGATTTTGGAGTTTTTCGCAACCCTCCCCCAAATGAGTTAAATATCTATGTATATCTATTTATTAAAGAATAAACTATTTTCTTCGATTATGTATGTATGTATGTATGTATCTATGTATGTATGTATGTATGTATGTATGTATGTATGTATCTATGTATGTATGTATCTATGTATGTATGTATGTATGTATCAATTGATTTCATTTCATCCAAACAATCAAAAAGTTTTGTCTAAAAATGTAATTTTTATAAAATTGTTAATAATAAATAATGAATATTGAAAAAGGACTAACTGTAAGGGGTAAAGACATGTTATCCACCAATTCCAAGGATCATGTACCTCTCCGCTCACACGATCCCAGTATATTTCGTATCCGTTGGAATCACATCTTTCTTTCTGTAGCTGCTCTTACGCTTATCAAGCCAAATAGACGGTTTCAAAACCCTAGGTCTAAGTTTCCCTTTCCTGGGTTCTCTGCTTAACACTAACCTGTTTTATTTGCAGGGGGTTTGAAGATATTGGGGTTTCTTAAATGGCAATTTTTTTTTCATATGATATGATATGATATGATATGATATGATATGATATGATATGATATGATATGATATGATATGATGAAGGTAAGAAATGACTATACATAAACGAAGAAGTCTGTCGTGATAAAGATAGCGTATGGTATATCAAACACCTATGTAGAAAGTATAGTAAGAGATGAGAAGTATTTATAGAGAAAGATTGTACACGGACTGATGGACGTGAACGCCTAGTCCTACATAATGAGACTAGTAACACGGCATTCTGCTTATAGCCTAGGGTAATAAATAATGACTGGAGAATACCAGTAGTCTGGATTAACCACCACAGGAAACGAGCGAAAGCTCGTAAGAAGGCAAGAACGGAAGCTGGATACGTATTGATGGTAGCCGTAACATCGTGAATAACGGATGTGACCGCCATCAGCTCTTGGGGAATAGTAAAGGCTGAAGAAGTTGAAGCACCACGAACTGCTTGGAAAATGGTCGGAATGAACTTCGCAAAGTCTATGTCAGTTTAAAGAGATATCTATAATGATAATTATTAAGTATATGTTAGAACGAGAGAGAGAGAGAGAGAGAGACACATGGGCATTATATTTCGTGTTGCAAAAAAATTTCGTTAGTTAATTAATGATGGGGGGAAGCGAGAGAGCAATCATGGTGCGGCTAGAGCGATCGTGAGAAAATCTTACAACGCAAGGCAAAATAAACATCAAATTATATAAACCTATACGAACCTATATAAACCTATATATATCTATATATCACAACGTTTTATCAATTGCTAAATGCTGTGAGGTACAAATATGTCTTCTGTTTTTTTTTTTAATACAATATGTGCATAACGTCAATCTGTTAATGGACAGGCGAAACATGAGAGAGAGAATTATCGGTTGTAAAAAAATCTTATACAACAAGACAAGCCCCAGTACTTTGTTAGGAGTGGATAAATGGAAGTAATTGTTATGTATGTGTCACGTGCTTGGTGTAAAATTATGGGGAAAAGGAGTGGAATTGTTGATGTTGATGTTGTAGTATTTATGTAAATTTTTACTAAGGGATGTATGGGAACGAACAAAATAATGTTAGTCGTGTACAACTGGTATACTTTTATACTCATGTACACTACTAACTAAAGTAATTTTGGAGGTTGTTTTGAATTGGGATTTTTTAGGTACTAAATGTAAAATCCCTCATTGGAAATTTACCATAGAAAAAAAAATAAGTACTAAAGCAATTCCCACCACACACCCTCACAAATTTTTTTTTTCTCTTCTTACTCTTTTTTTTTTTTTACTTACCAATAGTATATTACTATACAACTTATTAATTTACTTACCTACTAACTAAAGTATGTATACAAATTTTTATTACCTACTATATTATTATACTATTAAGAAAAAGAAAATGAGAACACCATAAATTTTTTTAACAACAAACTTAAATCAACAACCAAACAAACTATCCCAAACATCTTCAACAAACCATTTCCGTTGCATTTCTCCAATTGGTTTGTCCAGAAAAATTTTCAACTGTTGTTGTTTTCCCACCATTCCTTTTACCACACACATACATAAGCTTACTATCACTATGAGAGAGAGAGAGAGAGAGAGAGAGAGACAAACAATGGGTTGCAAAAAAAAAAAATTATCTACTTTTAATAACCAAAACCATATCATCCATCAAGACAACACCATTGGTTAATTGATTGATTGATTTTCCCCCCTCCAAACAATACTACAATGAATTGATTGGACAATTTACTTCCCAACCGGAAATGACAAAAATGGCACACCAAATTTTTTTAGCTGCCCCCACCCCCATATTTAGCACACGGGAAGGAAATGCAAGAATTGGTATGACTTTCCATTCACTAATACCACCATTTACCACACCACCACTTGTTAATTGGTTTTTTTTTTGTTAGTAAGAAAATTGAATTTTTTTTTTTTTTGCTGTTGATGGGGGGGAAAGTTTGCTGGGCTGTCTGGAATGGGGGGCTGTCTCGCCGTTGTGTGACTGTTTTTGTCTCCTCTCCCTTTTTTTTTCCTTTTAGTTTGCTGTGATCAATTGTGCACGACTAATTTTTGCCACAGAATTGATTTTTTAGTGAGTGACCCACAAGAAGAAGAATTTCAACTGTTTTTGGCAGCAGAGAGAAAAAAGAAAACGCAACTTGTGTGTTTGTTGGCTTCTGTGCAGGAAGTCGCGTTTTTTTTTTAAAAAAAAAAACTATTGGGCGGACAACTTTCTTGTAACAAGAGTGTCTAGTTTTTGTGGTTTGTTTATATTTCAACAATGTTTGTGGGATTTTTATCGCGTTTGTTGTGGGATTAAATTTTTTTTTTTTTTGATGCGTTGAAAAAGAGAAAGATTATTTATTTAACATCGATCCCTTTCTAGAGTTTTTTTTTTTTAATTACTATTTTCACTTTTTTTTTAGTCTTTTTCTTTTCCCTTTTCCTTTTTCCTTATTTACTAACAACTATTCCTTATATTATTAGTTAAAAAAAAAAATGTCTACCGGTGAAAGAAAGAAGGCTTCCAGAAAGAAGAAGGACCCAGATGCTCCAAAAAGATCCTTATCTGCTTATATGTTTTTCGCCAATGAAAACAGAGACATTGTTAGAGCTGAAAACCCAGGTATCACTTTTGGTCAAGTTGGTAAATTATTGGGTGAAAAATGGAAGGCTTTAACTGCTGATGAAAAAGTTCCTTATGAAAGCAAGGCTGAAGCTGATAAAAAGAGATATGAAAAAGAAAAAGCTGAATATGCTAAAAAGAATTCTGCTTAATTGTACTAAGAACGAAAATCCTTTTCACGACCTATTTACTCCTACCTTCCCACAATTGATTTGAGAGATGCAAACAAGAAGAAGATTATGTTTTGATTGAAAGAAGGTGAAGGTTTGAAAAAGATTGGTTATGTTATTGTATTGTATATTATCACCATTATTATTGAATTTTTTGTTTTTCCCTTTATCCCAATCCTACAACTTCCTAAGTCTTGTTAATTTTTTTGTTAGTTTATTTGTTCATTTGTTTGAATTATTATCTTTACTGTCTTTTTTTTTTATTATTATTATTGCTTGTAACTTTGTTGATTTGAAAATAAAAAAAAGTTGGGCTTTTTAAATATTGCTATCTTTTTATTTCAAATTTTCTTTTTTTACTGGCTGTTGTTTTTTTTTTTTATTTGGTTTATTCAAATTTTATTTAGTTTTCTATTTAGTTTTGAATATAGCTTGTTTTATTATTATCAATAATTTTATTTCACACGTGTCATATGTACGCCTTGAGTTGTAGATGTTGGATTTTTTTTTTTTTGTTTCGTGTTTGTGTAGTCTTGATGTAATTTTTGATAGTATCAAGTATTGATGAATTTTAGTTAAAAGTTGGTGATAATTTTATCTGAAAAAAATATTTTTGCAACTTTTTTTTTTTTTTGAAATTTGCCATACATATAATATGTCAAATGTCAAAAACAAAATAACTCCCCCTTGATTTATAGAAGCACTGCATCCATCCAACGTATATTTAATACTTATAATATCATACTTCATCATAATCAACGTATCTATATATATAACTCTGCTAGATAATGGATGCTACTTATTTATTACTTATTCCCAATTAGGTATTCCATCCGAGTCCCACCACCATAAAATTCCGGAAGACTGCTGCCAGAAAAAAGAAAAGAAAAGTTCTCAACATCAATTTTTCCGATTATAAATCCTTTTAGTCAACCCACGTTACATCAACCAACACTAAATCGTATCCACTTTCTTTACCGATTGAATACATAGATCAGATCAGATTAGATCAGATCAGATCAGAGACCAATTATTTACATGATGACAGAATTACCAGCCCCATATTATAACGATGATAAAACATCATTTGCTTATCCAACAGTGAACAAAAGATGGCCCACAATCATCCAAGGAGCCATTGATGATGTCAGCAAAGAAATTGAATCCCAAAATAAAGAATCTATTATTGGACAAAGAATAATTGATCAATTGATTATACTTAAACAAGAATTTGCTAATGATGGTATTGTTAGGGAATTTACCAATGAAGAAATTTCCATTAATCCTGATTTGAAATATTATAATGAAAATTTGATCAAATTGAATAAAATTAAACAAGTTACTTGGAAAACTGGACCATGGTTATATTTGGAATGTTATTTATATCAATATATTAATAATTTCTTTATCAATAATAATAATAATAATAACAATGATGATGATGATGATGATGATGATGATGATGATAAATTTTGGAAAGAAAAATTTGATGTTTTTGAGAATTTGAAAACTAAAACTTTTAAACAATCAGAACTTGGAGTATTAGAATTATGTAAAAGATATGAAAAATTATCCAAAGAATTAGTAAATGCTATTGATGATGAAGAAACTTTGGAATTATTATTTAAAGAATTCATTGATATTTCCTTATGGGGGAATGCTACTGATTTATCATTATTAGCAGGTAATGTTACTTTGGAAGATATAAAATCAGTACAAGGTGCTGAAGTACGTAAAAAGAATGAAGAAAAAATTTTAATTAATGATTTACCTGAAGCTTGGAAACAATTACAAGGAAATCCTAAAAGTTCAAGAAGAAGAGTTGATATTGTTTTGGATAATTCTGGATTTGAATTATTTGCTGATTTAATCTTGACTTTATTTTTGTTGGATTCAAAATTGGTTAATGAAATTCATTTACATTGTAAAGAAATTCCATGGTTTGTTAGTGATACAATGCCTAAAGATTTTCAAAGTTTATTAAATCAATTAATTGATAAAGAATTTTTCACCAATATTCATTCCGAATCAGATTCAAAGGCAATTAATTTAGTTCATGATGAAATTGAAAATTATTACAAATCTGGTAAAATCATCATTAATCATCATCCATTCTGGACATTAGATTATAATTATTGGAGTATCCCAACAAACAAAGATTTTCAAGACTTATATAAGGATTTACAACTTTCTGATTTGATTATCTTCAAGGGGGATTTAAATTATCGTAAATTGACTGGTGATTTACAATGGGATACAACTACTCCATTTAATATTGCTATTCAAGATTTATCCCAATCAGGATTACCTATATTATCATTACGTACTTGTAAAGCAGATGTTGTTGTTGGATTACCAAAAGGAATTAATGAAAAATTAATTAAAGAATATCATGATGCTGGTAATGAAAATGGTAGATTATGGAGTAGTTCTGGTAAATGGGCTGTTATTTCATTCAATAAATAAATCAAATAGAGAAATAGAGAAATCAAATAGAGAATTCAAATATTAATTACAATTTTACAATATACAATTTTTTATAGATAGACCAAACAATAACCTATTTCTCTCTTATATATCACCGGCTTTTCTTGAATTACAAGCAACTATTTTAAACTTATCAACATTTAATTCCAAATCTCCATTATCTTTATCTTTCCCATCTTTCCCATCCTTATTATTATTCCCACTATCTTGATCCTTAGATACGTCATTTAATTTAATAATTACATTTTTAATAATAAATGTCCAAACATCATCACAAAATCTATAAGTATCTAAATCCCCTTTGAAAATTAATTTTGATTTGGCTAAATTATTTTCATTTTTTAAATTTTCAGCAATAATTCGATCAAAATTATTTAATATTCTATTGGCTAATTGTGGTTGAATTTTTTCATCGGAAATTAAAGTATCTAATGCATCAGTTAACGTTACTCCTATTGTTGATCTTCTATATAATTCGTAATATGCTGGTGCGGACATTATAATAAAATATATTGATATATGTTTGTATGTGTGTGAAAGGGTAAGAGTTTATCTGGGTAAAGGATTGGTTTGATTAATAATTGTTGGTGGTTGGTGATATTTTGGGTGAGTTTTTTTTTATTTTCTATCGATTTCTTCTTTGCTTTTCGATACCACAAGAGATTTTTTTTTTTTTTTCGCCTTTCTATATCAAAGAATATTTCAATCAATTCCATTCCACTAATTGATTTTTTTAAAAGTATATATTATCACTCATCAATGGATCAAGAAGATAACAACAACAACAACAACAACAACAACAACAATCATCATCAATTAACGGTATCAGAAAAATACAAACTTGCAATATCAACCTATGAAAAACTCATAAACAATTCATCTCAAAGACAAGATTCATTAAATTATCAAAATTCTTTACATTTATTATTGAATGATTTTCAAATTGTTTTGAAATTAATTAATCAATTGAGTTTATTTAGTGATAATGAACAATTAGAAGAAGTATCAACCAATTATATTCCTTTTTTAAACGTTTGGTATTATATTGCCAATATTTATTCTAAAATCATACAAAATGTGAATAATCCACCAGCAGCAGGAAGACATGAAATTATTGATTTAAATTATAAATTAGAGAATTTAAAAATTGCTAAAAGATTCATATTTGAATATTTGGAAAATTTATCAAATTATAAAATATTAACCATTGCACAAATTAAAAAATTTGAATCTTTAAAGAATAATGGAGGATATGATATTGGATCAATGAATAAACGTCAAGAAAAAATTGAAAATTATAAATTGGAAAAAAAATTGATTGAAAAATTGAATATATTGAATGATAATCAAGGAGAAGGAGATTTAACTCGATTTGATGATGAAATTATAAGAATGATTTATATTGATCAATTGAAATTATTCATTTTAAAATCATTCAATTTTTTAGAATCCATAACCATGGAAATCAAAGTTTTACAAAACCGACCCACCTCCACAACAACAACAACAACCACCTCCACCTCCACCAACCTTCCTTCATCATCATCTCATGACATCCGTACTCGTGGAGAAGTTTCCAGAGATAATGATTATGGATACACCACAAAATTAGAAATCAAACCAAAATTATCACACTCCATAAATGATCTTATAAATAAACAAGGGAAAATATTACAACCATTTATTATAACATCACAAAGAGATCAATTAAAACGGAAAGTATTTGGTACTGGACAAGTATTACCTTCGATGTCTGTTGAAGAATATTTAGATTATGAATTAGCAAATGGGAAATTATTAAAAGATGAAGTTAAAGATATAGGGGATGGGGATGGAGATGAAGATGAATTAGATGAAGATGAAGAATTGGAAAAAAGAAGATGGGATGATTGGAAAGATGAAAATCCAAAAGGTGCTGGTAATATGAAAGCAAATATTGGGTAATTGGATATATATATCTATATTGATGTGTCTATATAAATGTTGATAAATCATTATCTAAATCTTTTAACCATTGTAAATATTCAATTTTCATATCATTTAAAGTAATTATTTCCCCATTATAATTATTTCCATTATTATCAATTTTAATATATTTTAAAATCCATTTATCTTGATCATCAATTATACTTTTAAAAATATTAAGAATTATCATATAAAGTTCCAAAATTTTTAATTTAACTTTTCTTTCATATGCTAAATTATCCTTATTGATATCATTATTCTCCGTTTGAAATCTAGTTATGAATCGATATAATGCTTCTATTGCTCCTCTCTTATCTCCCAAATTATCCTCATCATCCTTATCATCATCCTTATTGTGAGCACCAAATAATCTCCATGAATATAAATATTCATAGATTTTTAATGATTGAGATAATGAAGCTTCATTGGCAATTGAAAGTATTGTAGAATCAACAAGACTGAAATATTTTCTATAAATCGAATATCCATATTCATATCCATATTTATCAACTTCATTTTTATTCTTTTTTGAATTTGGAAAGATGATTTGTAAATTTTGTTGATAAATTAAGTTTGTTATAAATTTAGCAAACAATTTTTTAAAATCTTTGCAATGGGTTAAATTATTTAAACATTTTGTAATTGTATCATATTTGGAAATATTCAATGATAATTCAAATAAATTAAGATAATATTCTTCTTCTAATGATTTAATTTCACCAGTAATAGTAGATTGATTATTATTAATATGATCAATTGCTAAAAGTTCAAAATTAGATGCAATTTCAATAAATCGAATCTCACATTCAATACTCTTATTATTTAATTTAATTTGTGATTGTGTTAATTTAGCTAATCCATGGAAATATTGTGAATTTGTAATGTTTGGTGTAAATAATACATTTAAAAACTGTTTCAATTGATGGTTATTATTCAATTGAATCAATTTATCTTTAACTTGATTGATATTTTGGAAATTATCATAATTTTTAAAAATATCATAAAATAAATCACAATCATTGGTGAATAGATAAATCAATCCAATTAAAAACTTATCAATAATATTATCATTATTCAATTTATCCAAGAATTTCTCCTTTAAATAAAATCCTTCATGATCATTAATCAATTCAATAATAACATCAGTGAAATAATCACAATTAGTCAAGACATCATTATATAAATAATCAAATGCTTCATTTAATTGGCAATTATTTATAAATTGTCCCAATTGTCCCAATTGTGATGATCTATTATTTCCATGTGATGAAACTACCAATGTCCAAAATATCGAATCTTGTAATTTACTAATAGCTTTAGTTTCAACTTTATTATTTATCAAACAAGTATCAAATACAACATTCAATATTTTATAATTCCATAATGAGTGTCGAATTTCATTTAACAATTCAATTATTTGATCATTGGTTTCACATAAAAGTAATAATATTATTAAATCCATCAATAAACCTTCATGAGTAGACATGATATTTTTAAAAATCACAATTGTAGATATCTTATTGAAATTACCCAATTCTAATTCTTTCCCATCATCTTGATTACCAATATTGTTGCTAATCAATTCAAATCCATTATTGTTAATTAATGATTTGACAAGTTCAACCACATCAGGAATACGTTCCAATTCTCCAAGAATAGATTGTATTTCCAATGGAGTTAATTTACCTTCAATGAATTTTGTAAACAACAAGGTCATATCATCACCAGATATCTTCCCATTCTTATTCTTATTCTTATTCTTTGTCTTTATTTGTAATAACTCTTGATATAATTTATGATAACTTCTACCAGAAAGTACAGTTCTCAACTTGTTGAAAATACTCATTAATTTCCCATCTGGACTAGATAATGTTTTATTGGCAAATGCTTCAAAATAATTCGAACCACGGAAAATACCATATCCATTTACATGTAATGTCAAGATTCTATCACTGAATAAAGTCAATGATAATGCTTCATCACTCAATTTTTTGAATTCATCACATAATGATTGTAATTTTAACCAATAAATTTTGGCTGTTTCAGGTGTACTTTGGGTTTTAATGATATCTTTAGCAACTTGACGAATATTATCTGATGTGGTGCCGGTATTAATATTGATATTGGAATTCCAATGTTTACTTAAAATTTGAATAGAAGTGGTTACAATTAATTCATCATAACTACCAGAATTAAAAATTTTATTAATATAATATTCCGATTCATGATAGGCGGAAATATCTTCATCTCCAATTTCCAAATTACCTGGATGTGAAATATTGATAGATACAATTGATCCTGTAGATAAACTTATCGAATATTTAACCAATATTGAAGAAGTATTAGATTTCCATAAAATATGATATTCCAATTGTTGTTGTTCATGTTGTTGTTCTCCATTTGTTATTTCAAGTTCGTAATCCTGTATGAACCAAATTGTATTTTGAAAAGTTGATTCATGATAGAAAATATCTGATGAAGATAATAAAGTGTTTGGAACTTCAGGTTGGAATCCAAAATCAGATAATTCTTTAAGTTTCAATTCATCCATTTCAAAAATCTTAAATGCAAACATACTTTTGGAAGCATCACCAGTTTTGGTATTGATGAAAAAAGTAATATACTGTTTATCATTATATTGAAACAATTTAAAATATTTGTTGGGAATCGCAGCTAACCAAGTATCATCATCATTATCATCAGAAGCAAGTGGGATAGATTGTAAAATTTGATGGGTTTCCAATTGCCATACTTTTAAAATTTTATTAACCGATAATGTTAAAACCAAATCATCAATTCTCACCGCATCCACAATTGAATTTGAAGAAATACCTTCCAATACAATTTCTCTATTCTTATTATTATTACCACTTCTGGAACCAAAGAGACCAAAAAATGATAACATGTGTGTTTGTTCTTGGAAATTACTAACAATGAATTCACCCAAGACATCTTGTCTTTTGAAATGCAACAATCCACCATCTTTCAAGGAAACAACCAAATTCAATTCATCCAAATATTTCATGAAATATGGTGCCGATCTTAATTCAAATGAATAAGGAACAGTGATTTGTCCCCAAGTTTCGAAATTATTCAATGATAATTTTTGATTCATGACAAAATTATCAACAGAAATCTTCAAAGTCACAACTAAATAATTCTCATCAATAAAATCAATTAATATATTTTCATTATTGAATTGAACCGTGACACAATTGGTGGAAATAATTGCATGTGGTAATTCAAAAATAACGTTTTGAAATTTGAACCCAATTCCATTCAGTTGAAATTCCAATGGAGTTAAAACAATCGTTTTCAAATCATTTAAAACCGATACTGAAGCAGCATTGACAATAGATCGTGGAGAAAACTTTATAATATTACCAATGGTGGCTGTTTGTTTTTGGAATTCGACATTTGGCGATGATTGTGATGTATCGTTGTTGTTGTTATTGCTGTTGTTGTTGTCCGATGGATAAGTAAGTGGTAATCTGACATGGTAGTTGAACAAACTATCCTTGTAGCCAACCACACTAGACGACGAATATGATACATCCATAGTAGCTGAACTTTATTCAAAATCTGGATGGTGTTGATTTGTTTGACTCTTTTGTATACAATTGGAAAAAAAAAAAAAAACTAAAAAACTCCCTTTGGTGATGTTCTGAGATTTTTTTTTTTGGCTTGAAATTTTGTTGATAGTTTCAACACTCTTCACCCAAAATCAACTAACAGCAACACAGCTTTTTTGAACCACTAATGTCATCTGTCGTATATTACAAGTTCATACATCAAAGGAATAAGGATGTCATTCATTTTGATGGTACTTCCATCAGTGTGTTTGATTTGAAACGAGAAATCATCTTGCAGAATCAACTAGGTTCAGGACAAGATTTCAACCTAAAATTATACCATTCAGAACAACCGGATCAAGAATATGAATTAGATCAAGATATCATACCGAGATCAAGTTATGTATTAGCGAAACGATCACCAGCATTTTTGAAACTGGGGAAATTCAATAATGCTTCAAGATATGTCACTGGTAAGCCAAGAATCAATCGAAGGGCAATTTCTTCATCCACTTCAAATGCCAATTCCCATGCCGCAACTATCAACACTCCAACACAACCATTGGATGAAAATGCCACTGAAGAAGATCGAATTAAATTGATGTTTCAAAACCAAAGTAATGCTTGGGAACAAACACAAGAAGATTTAGCCCATCATAAAATGGTGTTCCATAAGCCAACAGCACCAAATACTTCATCAAGACAAGATGATAATCCACCACCAGGTTATATTTGTTATAGGTGTGGTAGAAAAGACCATTGGATTAAAAATTGTCCTACTAATAATGATCCTAATTTTGAAGGTAAGAAAATCATGAGAACTACAGGTATTCCAAGATCATATTTGAAGACCATATCAAGAGAAGAAGTTGAAAATAAGAGTAATTCATTAACCACCAATGAGAATGGGGATGTGGTGGATACCGATGGTAATGCAATTTTAATAACCGATGATGGTGAATATGCTATAGCCATGGCAGATTCTAAAACATGGAAGAATTATCAAGAGAAATTACAAAATGCAGCATTGAAATCTAAACGTGAATATGAACAAAAATTAGTTGCTGCAGTTGAACAAGATAAAAAGTTGGAATTCTTAGATCCATTATCAGAAACAAAGAAGGTATTGACGGCACCAATTGTCATGACGCCATGTTGTACTGATAGTTCCAAATTACAAAAATTGAAGAATTTCAATTATAATCAACCACAATTAGAAAGTGTATTGATTGATAATGATTTCCATTGTCCAAATTGTGGTAAGGATGATGTTTTCATTGATTCGTTGATTCCGAATGAAGAACTAGAGAAACAATTGAAAGAATATGTTGAATCTAAGGAAGCTGAATTGAGTATAAAGGATCCAAGCAAACGTAATGCCAATGAAATGGAAGCTGATGGATCATCAAATGAACCAGATGCTAAGAAACAGAAATTAGAACAAACTCCACAACCACTACAACAACAACAACCAGGAATGTACCCTCCAGGTTTCCCATTTGGTATACCTCCAGGAATGCCAATACCTCCGCCGGGTTTCCCATTGGTACCACCGCCAGGGTTCATGCCACCTCCTCAAGGTGGTCAAAATTTCAATCCTAATCAATTCAATGGTAGTAATCAATAGTTTATATATATTTGTATAAATTTTTATTGTCATGTGCAAGTGCTGTATACCTACCAATCACATTGCCATACACTATAAGCTAAATGCCGTGTAGCCAAGCCGTTAGGTGCAGAACTAGCCGTTTTACGTTCATCGGTCGGTGAAGAGCCTTTCACTATAAATAGAGTCTCATCTCCCTCACCTTTTGTATATTTGTACTTAATAAACCATTCGCCATCATAGATATACGAAGCATACGCCATCTTTATCACGACAAGAACTATATAATCAATATGAAGAAAAAGAAGAATGCGATAATGATCAAAACCACGAGAATGATTATGAGAAAGAAGATGTTTAACATACCACAGGCTATCTTGATCACGGCATATATCGTCAGGCAGAGAACCCAGGAAAGGGAACTAGACCTGTGTTTGAAAGCGTATATTGGCCTGATAAGTGTAGGAACTATAGAAGAAAGAGATATACTAAAGGATGCAAAATGTACTGGAGAGTGAGTGAGAAAAGGTGAACATCCTTGGAATTGGCGGATACAAGTTTTTGCCTTACATATATTAGCTATTTATTGTATAGTAAAATTAAAAAAAAATCTAGAAAATAGGAGCAAACAGGGTGACCCATCAGTTAGCGTCTTCTCAACCAAAGCCAAAACAATGTTAATGCAATCACAAATAGGATTCCGTGGCCGACACTTTCCACAATGAGGAATGAACAAAGGGAAATCTTTTCACCATTTTTATTATCACGAGTACAATATGTAATACCTTGAGCAATAACGACTAAAATTAATGTAAGAGCACCACAAAAAAACAGGACAACTTGGATCCCAGTAATGGAAGTAGTTTTTTTACTTCCTCCATTCACATCTTCAGTTGCATTTCCACCACCAGATGGCATCTCTTCAAATTTTTGGAAGAGCTGCCTTTGCTGTTGTTGTTCTTCTTGAATTTTTTTAATTTCTTTAATTAATTCGTGATGTTGACATTGTTGGGGAGGTGTCTGAAATTGTTGTTGTTGTTGTTGAGGTGGTTGATGATGATGACTCGTATCGACGTTTCCCGTGCCTTCCTCGTTCTCTCGTAAATGAGGGAAATCCGGATCCATTTGACAGTATGGTTGTCTTATCTATAATTCAAAAAGAAGAGCGAACGGAAGCATAATAAATTTTGAAATGTTATTGCGTATCCACTATCTGGGCGCGTGTCAAAGTCTATTTTTTTTTGCAACCAACAAAGTCGTGCCTGTTGACGAGACAGTGTTTGATATTAGTAAGTTTTGTCGGACTACAAGGTTAATCTAACAGTGTCACCTTACTAGAATGAGGAAAACCGGACCAGCAGTAGGAATGGTCCCCACTCAATAGTATTGCGGTAGTTAATAGTCACTTCGTAGTTAAAATACTCGTTAGTTCCCTTTTTACTTACCTTGGATAGTCTCAGGGAAAACCCCGAATTATTTATACTATTCGGAATGCCATCTCCTAGCACAGGTCCATTAATCCCAGGTAGTGTTACTGTTACACAAACATGTCAACGCAACCCTGCTACAGTACATCCAAGTTACGCATAACTCTAGTCCTATACTTGCTCATACCTGTCATAGATCACTCCAGACCATTACATATCCTGTACACAGTAGTCCATGTTCTAACAAGACAACTGTGTGTACTGGACACAAGTGTTGGATTATCTCTCCAACTCAACACAAGAAACCGTTTCAATGACAGTTTACGCTAAACGAGATAACCGTCCCCCCAAAAAATGTAAATCAAGAGGTTGTGACGTACAGAAAAGGGGTCTACGTGATTAGCCAATTAAACAATGACCAAAGACAATGTAGAAATGAAAAGCTGAAGTCGCTTTACTAATTTTTAATGGACATAAATTATTCGCATCCACTGCGACAAAATTGTTTGCACCAGCGGGAAACTGAAAATCTTCACAATAAATTGGTCCAAAGTATTTTGCTTCAACTGTGTGTACGTGTATCTAGCGGACAATTTGTTTGTATCTTGGACTCTTTGATATTAGCATCTTTTTAACTACATGCATTCAATGATTTTTAAGGCATTTCCATAATATATATTAACTTGTGATCCCATGTGATACTTTGGCACGTGACATTCATACGAAATTACATTTCACTCAACAGTATTTAACGAATAGTATTTTCCTTCAAGAATTTATATTAGTTAGTTTAGAAACCAGAGATTTTATTATTCTACATATATCGACGCTGATTAACAACTTAACTACTAAGAAATAAGCGACCTGAAGTACTCTTCCAATTGCGAAAGAAATGACACCTTTGAAGTTCTTCTCCAAATAATGAAATATAACACCAATGGTGTGATCAAAGCCAACACTAGAGAGATCCCAGCCAAAATATAGAAAGCATGTGATTGTAGATCTTGGTTTGACTTACACCATCATCTATATTGTAGTATTATTGCGGCGTGGTTATTCATGATTATTGTATCCACTTTGTATCCTTTATGATTATCACACACATCAGCTATCATGGGGTGAGTGTGTGGCACAACACATTCGGGTATGATGACAACCCAACTAGTTGTATTTCTCTGGCTACGACTCGTTCCACCTCTCAATTTTGCAACTCAAGAGCAATCCAACTAATACAAATGTAGAAGAGTCAAAGCTTGTTGGGAGATGGATTTGTGGCATTATAGGTATATAGAGATTTAACACAGTCTTAATCAAAACTATAGCTATCATAACCGGTGATCCTGGTGAAGACAACTTTTTATATGCCCACCATGACCATGATATCCACAATCCATTTTTTGCCAAGTAGTTTTGTCTCCCGATGGGAACATCCAAGAATCCGCCAGTTCAAAAGGTACTAGGGTTTTATCTTCAGCTTGATGGTTCTCATTGTCACACCCAGAGTCAACCTTACTGCGTTTCCAATTGATGTAAACCATTCCCGGTTCCTCATAAGGTGCTCTAAAATTATTACCAGCATGATCGCAAAATTCATCAACGGCAATCGCAAATATACAGTATACTCGAAGTATGTCTCTACCCCGTTTCCAAAATGAAAACACGAACTTTTGGTTCCCAATTTCCGAAATAACTAAAAATTCAAGTTCCAGGATACGTGCACCCATTTGTTCTTTTAATTTTTCATAAATCTTCGAGACATGTTTGGGGCCACCCTGTATCTTAAACTCTTGACCGGTAACCACCTTCTCTACCTCCAATTTCTGTTGATACTCAGGGGGTATCTTAAACCATCTCCATACTTCCATGTCATAATTTAGCTCCAATACAGTCAAGACAACCGACGTAATAAGGTTCCCCCAATAAATATAAGTTTTACCTGTACTTTGGACTTCGAGAGAACTCTTTATGGTTATTACATTCTTTTGTCTTTGAAACCACCCTATCTGCTTAAAAATATTCATGATTTGTCAGAGTGTAGATAAAGAAGGAAGCATATTGTTTTTGAATGCACGTTTTCAGTATAGTACTTGATCTTTCTTTTATAATGGCTATTTGGGTTGTAATTTCCTTGTACAGTAGAATATTAGCATGCTCATGAAGAGATGACACCAAAAAGTATATGCGTTATTCGTAAGTTCCAAGTAAATGGAAAGTATAGCTGAGGATTATATTTAGACGCGCCAGTACCATGATTCCAGTGGTTTTAGGAAACCATATGTAGTCACCTAGAGGAATGCATACATTTGTTCACAGAAAACTCCGTTATCCGGGGAGGAAACTCCAACAAGAACAGTTCATATAAGAAGAGAGTAAAGTAGAGTAATTTCCGCAACGAAATCTAGTTTCTTCATCTGCACTAATAAAACATGACAAAAGACCGTCATCAAGAAACACTCAGCGAAAAGGATAAGTCCGATAAAGAATCAAGCTTTACCTATGACGGGAAAACGATCTGTGAGTCGCGTCCTCTACCAACTACAAAGAGTGTTTTGAACCCACGTATCCGCCATTGGAGACGGTTCATTTATTATATATTTAGAAAAGTTGTTGAATTGAACCAGGATCTTGATACTTGGAAATGGTTCAAGTTTCCAAAATACAAGGGGAAACAGCAAGTGCAAACCTTGGTAGACCCCGAGAAGTTCACCATATACGGCGGTCCACAATACACCGAGGACATATATCGTGGGTTGAAAGCAAATGTTGGTGACCGAATCCTGGAACTCCAATTCCTTGTGGTTTCAAGGTTTGAAGCTAAAGAGTTTGTGACTATATTTTGGACTTGGTCCGACTCGGAGATTCGTGTTTACGATGTATTGAAAGAAGACCTAGAACTGTTTTATGCTCATGCTGGTAGCAATTTTAAAGCAACCTGGAGTTGTTCTCATAAAGCAATTGTGACATGGGAGTATTGTTCTCAATTTACCAATGATGCCGTTGAGCGGGGACTTGAAAAGGAATTGGCAATAAGAAGAGTTGTCATTGCTGGTAAAAAGCCTTCTGGTAAATTTCAATATGTCACTTGTTGGCACAGTCCAATGTTGATTATATGAACAAATTGACCTAATTGTTCAAACTAAATTGGATAACAAAATATATGTACATATATATATAGGAATTAGTTGTCACGTGCAAGCGCTGTATACCTACCAATCACATTGCCCTACGCTATAAGCCAAGTGCCGTGTAGCCATGCCCTTAGGTGTAGAGGCGTTTTACGTCCATAGGTCCGTGAAGAGCCTTTCCCTATAAATAGAGTCTCATCTCCCTCACCTTTTGTATATTTGTACTTAATAAACCATTCGCCATCATAGATACATTCTCTTTATCACGACAAGAAGTATATAACCCTAATTAATGTACCATGTGTCTCGTGCCACAATAGAAAATTTTTTTTCGCTTGTAAATTCTCTTCTCATTTGTTGTTATATAAAAGCAAGGGAAAAAAAAATTTTCATTTGTTCATCACTTTTTCTTCTCTTTCTTCTTAGGAAGTACCAATACTAATTATTCAACAGTATGTTCAATTTATCAACCCATGGGAGTTGATTCCTTTGTTTTTGAAAAAGGGATATAAGGATGAACACGAATAATCATTTAAACTAGAGTCTGTGACCCTTTGTTGGAATGATCAGAAAATTATTTTATGCATGGCTTTCTGAATCTATATTACAAGTTACCTTTTTTAAAGCAAAAGAATTCAATCCGAATTTTTATTAGTTCAATTTAATACTAACTGAATAAAGAATTAATGTATGTTTATTTGCTTATGAATTGAATTTCTGGTCTTTGATTTTTTTTCTTTTATGTTTTTCTTTTATGATGATTTAACAAAAACAAAGCTGGAATTACTGGCTGATATCTTTATGATTGATAAGTTTTTGCACCAATACGCTACTGATATATAACCAAACAAAGAGAGAGAGAGGAATTGATACCGAATTGTTGGTTTGAATTTTTTTTACTAACCTTATTGCTTTCATTAGTGTATGTTTTCTTGATTTTGATTTCAAAAACAGAAAATTGATTAAACTTTAATGTTACGAATTTATAGGATGAATTATTGCACTGGGCACTGAATAATATTCATGAGTGACAATGCATTTTAGGTGGGCCTCAGAAACCCAACCGTTACTGATTCATTTTGATTAAGGTTTTTTTTTTTTTAAATCATGGGGATGAGAGAAGTTAAGTTAAGTTGATGAATAATTGTTTACTAACTTAAAACAATATCAAGAGTATGTATTATTGGTTTTTCCTAAAGAATATATATAATTATTTATATATCTCAACCTTCTATTAATATTTTTAGATGTGATGATTACCTAGATGACGAGTCAGAACTTCGGGTTTCCCGTTGATGACAACCTTTTATTATTTACCATTCATGCATTTCTGATCTAAAGATAGTTCCCATTGGTGATTATCGTTTGACATGATTATACTAACTAACTATTTCATTTTTAGGAAACATTTTTTTTATCATTCAATCCTTTTTTGTTGTTCATAATGTGGAGGGATTTTTCTGGGATTTTAATGAATCTTCAATGATCATTCTTGTTTAATGATTTTGATTAAATATGATGAAATTACCTATAAAATTTGACAAGCATATGTCTGATATTTTTTTATTTGAAGATAAACCTTTATGTCTGATTTAATTTTTATTGAAGATTCCATTAAAAACCTATAAATAGTGTTTCTAATTGTTTCTTAATGTTGGTATTTGGTATTTGGTGATCTTTTTTTTTTAGAAATTGAATCCAAGAAAAGACTTGTGACATTGTATTAGCTGATGTTTTTGTTATTTTTTCCATTATTGTCAGTCAGTATCAAATGTTTATGATGACTATACCACATTTATCACGACGGTCTACTGTTTGTTTAAGGACTGTTAATCCTTAAATGTTGATGATAATTCTGGCCTTGACCGGCCGTGGTTCCTGATACAACATTTTTTTTTTTTTACTAACTGATATTGGGAAATGATGATAAGCCAAAACAGAGCATTATAATGTTTCACTTGGAATTTCAAACTAGAAAGAGAAAACTAACCAAGTATCAAACGATGCAAGGAACTAAATAAATGAATAGTATGTTCACGTTTGTTTTATCTTTTTTTTTATTATTATAAGAGTTGTGGAGATATTACATATGTTCTTGGTGATGATACTATAACCATTCATCTTTCCATTGAGCTTCTGGCCATGAAAAGAACTTCACTAATTCGATTTGCATGTCAGTCTGATCCCGATAACTATGTATTTCTATCCATCTTACCAATATATGATAATGAACTTTCAAATACTAACTTATCACATTAGTTATTACTTGTTATATTATATCTATAGTAGTAATATTCATTTACAAATAAATATTCTGTCTAATTGTCGTTTGAAAGATTGTTTGTAGGCGCTTTCCCCAACTCCCACCTCCCCCACTTCTTGATCTTCTATGCCCCCCCATCGTACGGCGAATTTGGGTTATTGGATTGTTGATAAGGTAGCGCGGTAGTGAGATTCCGCACCGGACCGGTGCCGTTCGGTTATTGACGCCCCAGGATGCCGCAGTGTTCGCCTCATTCGCCTTGTTTCTCGGTCAGGAAGAAAGGGCTTAGTTTATTGTTTTGCTGGGTAAAAAGAAAAAGAACAAAAAGAAAAAGAAACGCATCTTTGACTCACTTCGAATATCTCGAACGCAACATCAATTCCAACCCTCAAATCATCGAATTATAACTCACAAATCACATTTACTTCCAATATACAAAGCTGGTCTTTTTTTCATTATTATTAATCACATTACATTACATTATCACACACATACACTATTCAGTGATATCTATCTATCTATCTATACATATATCTATATATATATATCCTTAAACCCGAGGCCAGAATATTACCAAACCAACAAAGTAGTATGAATCCAGCATCTTTAGATTCAAATTCCATATTCAAAAAAAATCCATCTCAGGATCCCCCATCATATAATGAATCAGAATCAAGAACCTCATCTCCTATATCATTGACACCACAATCTTCAAGATCAAGAGTTCCTACTATTGGAATTGGCAACAGTAGCAGTAATACTACTAGTTCATCATCATTGTCTGTTAAGAATAAGAAGAAAAATGTTCCTTATAAACCATCTGCTGAACAACAACGACAAATTGATTTATTAACCAATCCTTCATCATCATCCACTTCAAAGAAAAAAACCCTTTTATCCAGCATTGCCAAAAATGTTGGTGGTAATGGTAATGGTAATAGTAACGGTAGCTCTAATTCTTTATCTTCACTTGGTGCCATGACAGCAGCTGATTCTTCAGTGGCTACACTTTCAACAGTTTCAAGTCATGTTCGTACCGAATATTTCGACGTTTTACCTTCATTTCAAATGTTTCAAAGTATTTTAAAGAGAGATGATCGTCAATTCCAAGAAGATTTATCAAGTTTACCACCGGTATATGGTGACGTTACAAATTCTTCTCCTACTCCTCCTCTTCTGGCAACCTTATTACCTGGTCAATCTAGAGATCTTCAAAATTCAACAAATCATACCATTGATGAAGTTGTTAATCGATTGAATGAATATGGGTTGGCCCAAGAGAGAGATAATGCCGATAATGATGAATATTTATTTGATGAAAGTGATACTCCTAGTCACAATCACAATCATAATCATAATCATAGTGTTGGCAATAATGAATTACTGCCAATGACGTCAAATATTAATACTCAAGTGCATAATCAAAATATCGAAGTCACTCATGAAACTTATGGACATTCTCCACTTGATAATATTGATAAATTACGTAAATTACCTCATTCTCCAATTGATATTCAAATATTCGTCACCAAAAAAATCCCCCAACCGAATGTCCCCAATGAATTAGAGACCAGATTAAAAGAATATACCAGTGGAGATTTTGTGAATGGATATATCACCGTTACCAATACATCGGATCATCCAGTACAATTTGGATTATTTACCGTATCTTTAGAAGGAACCATTAAAGAAGTTGAAAGGAATCCTCATGCCACGGGGTTAAATCATAAATTTCTGAAGATTTTAATGAAGAAATTCTTGAAAATGTATGATTTAAATGCATCATATGGATATATTATGGTTCCTAATAGTGCTGGAATAGAATATGAAGCATTTACTAATGATACCGTCGATGGAGCAATTATGGGGCTACCCAATGATAGAATTTTACAACCTAATGTAACTTATAAGAAATTTTTCACCTTTAAATTTCCACATAGATTATTAGATAATGTATGTGTGAATTCATTGTTGCCACATTTATTACCACCACCTTCTATGGGGGTGGATAGGACATGTTTTTATAATCGAGGTGAATCTATGCAATTGAATAAAGCATTAGGATATGGATTTTTAAATATTAGAGGAACACCATTGTTAACGAAAGATTATGGATTTGATGATTTGAGTGTTTCTTATACTATTGAAGCTAAATTTATTGATAGGTTGAATTCTCAAGAACCATTTTCTCAAGATGAAATTAATAATAATAATCAAGATGATGATGACGAATCTCAATATGCAATTTCTAAAAGTTCCCAATATTTCCTTAGATTTATACCGGATTTAAAAGAGCAAGTGGCATATTGTAAAAAATTCCAATTGGGAGGATATCCAGTATATGGAGTTGGTGGGAAATTTATTCAACAGTATTCGAAAAAACTTAGTTGGAAAGATATTCATTTACAAAATTTAAAAATTGAACAAGAAATTGATGAAAAATTAACTAAACTAGAGTTGACTTCTGATGAAATAAAGAGTAAGAATTTAATGGTTCATGATGAATATTCGCATAATATTGGTCCTTCCACCATGGATTCTAAGAGATCGAGTGAGTTTAATGATCATGAAGATGATATCAGTAATTACATATATAATAAAATCCCGATTGAAGTTTTTGGTAAGAAGAAGAAATTGATTTTATCATCATTAGTTAAAATCGGACAACTGAGAATGTATGTTCAAATTCCTGATCAACCTATTCCATATGCATCACCTCGATTATTAATGAAATACAACAATGGAAAATCGCAAGAAGATTCTTCAACCACCACCACCACCACCTTATCGTCATCATCAAGCGATGAAAATTCCCTTAGCCCAAGTTTAAGTCATATGGATGAATTATACAATCGAAAAGAAGAAGACATGATTGACTCCTTAAATATAAAATTAGAATTCACTGCCAATGATACATCCACCACAATTCATGCACCACAAATTCAATCCGTTTATGCCAATCTTGTATTCTGGTCATATAGTACCGAATATCCTGTCCCATTTGAACTTGGATATGATTTCTTTTACACGAACCCGGAAAATCAAGATGAATTTATTCGTGATCCTGTTGAGATTACTAAGAATAATTTACAAACTATTAAAGATCAAGTTACCAATTATATTACATTTGTGAAAGATAACAAGATCTCCTTAAGTAGAGATGCATATCTTTACTTAAAATCAATTAAAACATTAGGAGTTAAAAAAGATACCGTGAAGGATTATTTCCAAACTATAACCGACCCTAATTTATTAAATAACGAAGGTGATTGGAAAGTGAAACAATTGAAACAATCGAATAATACCACGGGTTTCCAATATACCAAAAATTTGAAAATCCCATTAAGAACCATCAATAAGAATAATGTGAATTTATTACCAAGTTTCCAAAGTTGCCTTGTGGGGAGAATGTATTGTTTGGAAGTTTGTGTAAGATATAAAGGAACCCATAATGATCAGAATGAATATGCTGATAATGTAGTTAAGGTGGACGTACCTATCTTAGTAGGGTAAGTTTTGATTACATAGATAGATAATAGATATACGAATGATAAGTAATAGAGAGAAACAGAAAGAGAGAGAGAGAGAGAAAGAGAGAGAGAAAAAAAGAGATCACATGATTATGATGATTGTGAGGAGTAGAGTTTTATGTGGATGTAACTCTATGTGATTTGATGATGAGTCAGATATGGCGCATCGAATACAAGCCGCATCAAATCCCAATTGAGTAATTTTTTGGGAAAAATTTTCCTTAAGCGCGGGAAGATTAATTTCTTTCAAATACAAAAAAAAAAAATTTTCGTCGTCCATTTTTCGTCATCTCTTAGTTCTTTTTTTTCTTTTCTTTCTTCCTTTTAATATCTTCAAATCCTTTTACTTTTCGTTTTCTTTTTGCTAGGTTATTCATATATATATCTATAATGATTTCTGCATCAAAAAGATTCTTAGCTACCGCCACCAGCAAGGCATTTTCCAATAATAAATTACAATTAGACAGAGCCACATTAACCATAAAAGATGGACCTGTATTCAGTGGATATTCATTTGGGTCCGATAGAAATGTCAGTGGAGAAGCGGTTTTCACCACTTCACTAGTTGGATATCCAGAAAGTATGACTGATCCATCCTACAAGGGACAAATTTTATGTTTCACTCAACCATTGATTGGTAATTATGGTGTTCCTTCAAGTACCGCAAGGGATCAATTTAATTTATTGAAATATATGGAATCCCCCAAGGTTCAATGTATTGGTATTGTTGTTGCTGATGCTGCATTGGAATATAGTCATTGGACAGCAGTTGAAAGTTTACAACAATGGTGTAAGAGATCCGGAGTGGCTGCTATAACAGGGGTTGATACTAGACAATTGGTGAGTTATTTAAGAGATAAAGGTTCATCATTGGGGAAGATCACCATTGGTGAAGAATATGATGCTGATGAAGATGCTGCATTCGAAGATCCAGGTGCGGTTAATTTAGTACAAAAAGTAACCACTAAGGCCCCATTCCATATTGCATGTCCTAAAGAATATTCCAAAGGTATTCATATTGCCGTATTGGATTGTGGTGCCAAAGAAAATATCTTGCGTTGTCTTGTTGAAAGAGGTGCTTCATTAACGGTATTTCCATATGATTATCCAATTCATAAAATCGCTAATAAATTCGATGGGATTTTCATCTCAAATGGTCCTGGTGATCCAACCCATTGTTCCACCACCGTGGATAATTTACAACAAACCATGGAAAATTTCAAAGATTTACCTATTTTCGGTATTTGTTTAGGACATCAATTATTGGCCCTTGCTAGTGGTGCCAAAACCATCAAATTGAAATATGGTAATCGTGCTCATAATATTCCTGCTTTAGATGTCATTACTGGTAAATGTCACATTACTTCACAAAATCATGGTTATGCCGTTGATGCAAATACATTGAATGAAAATTGGGAACCTTATTTCACCAATTTGAACGATTTGAGTAATGAAGGTATGATTCATAAATATCAACCAATCTTCTCTACTCAATTCCATCCAGAAGCTAAAGGTGGTCCATTGGATACTGCATTTTTGTTTGATAAGTTTTTTGATAATATCGAGGTGTACAAAAAGAATAATGGGTTGAATTTGCCAACTGTTGATGGTAGTTTGTTGGTTGATATATTACCAAAAGAAAGAGTCGAATAGATTATAGTAGAAAAGAGTAGGATAGAATCACGAAGAGAAAAAATAGAGAGTTGCTTCACAAAATGGGATGCGTATAGAAATTAGACGAATATAAAAATTAATATTGTTCGAATTCACATACACAACTTTTCCTTAAACCTAGTTTCATTGTACGTGCTTTTGTACTTCACTAGTCTTGCCTTATTATCATCCACAATCCTGTTGGCTGCGAAAAAAAGAAAAAAAAGTTTTCTGCTATGTATCCTACATAATTTATATACTTTACATAAAACCTCGAAAATCATTAAACTTCTTCTAATTCTTCTTTTTGTTTTTGAATTATACAGTATACAACCCTGTCTCTGATAATTCATTTTGTTAAGGCAAAAATGAAGGAGGCGGAGAACTTCACTTCAGAAAAAAAATCCCCATTAACAATACTACCAATCATAGAAATACTACAGAAAATCAACATCAGTCTGATACGGAAGAAGATGATTCAGAGATGAGAGACAAGGAGGAGTATTCCAAAAAAATGCCGTTTTAATGTCGACATTACCTTAATTTCATTGCCATGTTATTGTTGAAAGGAATACTATTCATTGATGTATATGCCATTGAATATGGGAGTTCCATGACAAAAAAAAATGTTAGGGATATTGTTCTTTTATCGTCCCTTATTTTGAAAACACCTAGCTTTCTTTTTTGGTCCTACTTACAACAGTATATCGCTAATTTGTTGAGACGATCCTAAATGATGGATCGTTGCGTTTCCTTCTAGTCTCCTCAATGTATTTTAACTTTACTATAATAAGTAGCCAATATATACTAGGGTCAGTGTATTTAAAAATCTACTATCATCAAAGAGTCCAAGAGACAAACATACCATCTCCTAATCACCCACACACAGTTGGTGTGAATAAATTATTAATTCTCTCCAAGTGGTGCAAATAATTATGACCAATTTAGTGTGAAGTCTTTTTGTTCCCCTGGTGCAAACAATTTTGTCGTGGGTGCGAATAATTTATGTCCATTGGTGCCATAAAAAAAAATTTAAGACGACCTTATCATTTCTACATTGCTTTTTATTTTGTTATCGTGATTGTCTTGCTTGTAACAGTAACAGTAACAGTAACAGTGGTGTATATAGTACATATCTTTGGCATTTTTATCTGCTTGAAGCAGCTTAGAGTAAATTGGTTAAATTGTTTACGTTGCTTTCGGCTGTTGTTTAATTGGATAATATCTACATCTATTTCGAACCCTTTTTTCTATACGTCACGACCCCTTGATTTCCTTTTTTTTTTGGGCGGTGTTATCTTTGATTTATTACTTATTTATATCGTTTAGTACAAACTGTCATTGTAACGGTTTCATGAGGGCCAAGATTTTGCAGTGATCTTATCTTGTGTTTATACGATGAGTATATTTCGTTTCCTTTGGCGTTGGGTCGTGTGAAACGGTACGAGAGTTTCTTTTTGCTCGTTTGGCTTCGTTTCGTTGCAGTCGTTTAGTTTTCGTCGTATCCCAAATATTTTAAACGAAGAGAAAGACTTCTATACGACAGAAAACGAAAAGGAAAAAAAGAGAATTTTTCTTCTGGTGTCGTTACTCGTTACTCGTTACTCGTTTCCGTTTCCGTTTCCGTTTCCGTTTTCTTACGCGCGCCTGGTGGCATTTCAGGGCGAAGTTAAAAAACCAAAAGAAAAAGAAATCATACGATGCATTTTGATGCAAATGCAATAAGTTGAGATTATTATAACATTGTAATAAAACTTACATTAACCATCAGATCACTCGTTAACTTATGTTATGTTATGTTATGTTATGGGTTTTTTTGATTTCTGTTTTCTTACTTTTTTCACTTACGATAAATGAAATATTTAATATAAATATCCCTTTTCTTTCTTTCTCTTACTTCTAATTGTTTTTATTCCATTTCTTACTCCAGTGTTCACTCATTCATTCAACTGTATCTTCACCTTCACCTTCACCTGCCCATACCCCTCTGTGTTAAATATTCTCACCCTTTTTTCAACAATGGATGTTATAAGTCAATTTACCGCAAACAAAACTTCAGCCTTAGCTGATTTAATCCCAGTACACCCTTCTAACTTTGCTTCCATATTGCAACAAGTCGATGTTGCAAACGCCGCTTTATCCTATATCGAAAAATTATGGGCTTCCTATTATATTTGGATGGACAATGATGTCTTGGCTACGGGGTTATTATTCTTCATCACCCATGAAGCTATGTATTTCGGTAGATGTTTACCATGGTTCATCATTGATAATACTCCATATTTCAACAAATACAAGATCCAACCAACCAAAATCCCCACCAATCAAGAACAATGGGAATGTCTTAAATCTGTCTTGAAGCAACATTTCCTTGTTGAAGCCTTACCAATTTGGTTATTCCATCCATTGTGTGCTAAATTAGGTATCACTTTTGGTGTTCCTTTCCCAAGTTGGAAAATCCAAGCTCTTCAAATTGCAATTTTCTTTGTTTGTGAAGATTTCTGGCATTATGTATTCCATTCGGTTTTCCATTGGGGTTGGTTCTATAAAAACATTCACAAGATCCATCATAAATATGCTGCTCCTTTCGGTTTGGCTGCTGAATATGCCCATCCTGCAGAAGTCATGGCTCTAGGAGTTGGTACTGTTGGTTTCCCAATATTGTATGCTTATTTGGCTTCTGTTCATGAAAATATTCCTTCAGTTCATTTATTTACCATTACCTTATGGGTTGTTTTAAGATTATTCCAAGCTGTTGATTCCCATTCTGGTTACGATTTCCCATGGTCTTTGAATAAGTTTTTCCCACTTTGGGCTGGTGCTGCTCATCATGATGAACATCATCATTATTTCATTGGTAATTATGCTAGTTCCTTCAGTTTCTGGGATTGGTTATTGGGTACTGAATGTGGAACTTTGGCTCAAAAGAGAAGAGAAAAGAACAGTCAAACTGCTGCTGAACAAAACCATAAAAAGAATTTATAGATTAAATGAAATCAAATCAAATCAAATCAAACCAAACACCATTAGAGTGATATTGCAAATAATATAGGCAAGTTTTATTATTATTATTATTATTATTATTAAATGAATATATGCATGGAATTTTAATATTTATAAGAAAGAGTTGTAGTAATTTGTTTTTTTGCAATTGATTATGTATGTGTGACAAAGAACAACAGTAATAGTTTTTTTGTTGCAAAATATCATTAGGGCTACAGCCCTATCATGTGATGAATGTTAGTAATTACATACAGGAAATAGATAGCATAAGTCGTGTGGATTGTGTCAAATCCATTGAAATTTTTTTTTTCTGTTTGTTTGTAGTGTGCTGGTGCCATTGGCCGTAGTAGTGCGACGCAATGCTCGTCGTCCGACCCACAAACACTGCGAATTGGTTCTCTCCCGCTCTCTCTCTCTGTCTCTCTTGCAGCTCACTCACACTCTCGCTATTCTCCCCCAGTACCAACTCACTTGGTTCACACAACACTATACCAAAAAGAAAAAAAAAATTCTTACAAAATTTTTGAATTTTCATTTAGAAGGGTGTATATTCAACAACAACTAAAGAGTATGTTTACCACATAGATAGATTGATACATGTCATCATCATCATCATCATCATAGGAATAAGCAAAAGAGAAGAGATATTTGGATGAAGGAGAGATATACCTTACTCATTTAACTCGGATGGATTGAAATCATAGGGAACAAAATTTTTCAAGATGAGTTTGCAAACAACCAAAATGAAATTCAACAAACCACAACCACTACAAGCACAACAGGATAGCCTCGAACAATGAATAGTCTTAGAGATACTACAATACCGTTTAATATCCCACAATATGATATCTCGCCTCTTTTATTTTTCAGATGAAGACTGACTCATCATCATCTTGAACTAAGTTTATACTAACAATTAGCTTATTTTTTTTTTAGAAAGATGTCTAGATTAAACGAATATCAAGTTATCGGTCGTCGTTTGCCAACCGAATCCGTTCCAGAACCAAAGTTGTTCAGAATGAGAATTTTTGCTCCAAACACCGTTGTTGCTAAATCCAGATACTGGTATTTCTTACAAAAATTGCATAAAGTTAAAAAAGCATCTGGTGAAATTGTATCTGTTAATGTTATTGCTGAAGCTAAACCAACTAAAGTTAAGACTTTTGGTGTTTGGTTGAGATACGAATCTAGATCTGGTGTTCACAACATGTACAAAGAATACAGAGATGTTACTAGAGTTGGTGCTGTTGAAACCATGTACCAAGATTTGGCTGCTAGACACAGAGCTAGATTTAGAAACATTCACATTTTAAAAGTTGTTGAATTAGCTTCTAATGCTGATGTTAAGAGACAATACGTTAAACAATTCTTGACCAAAGACTTGAAATTCCCATTGCCACACAGAGTCCAAAAATCAAAGAAATTGTTCCAACACCATGCTCCAACTACTTTCTACTAAGTTATTTATCATCTTTATTCAATTTATTTTTAAGATTTTAATATAGGTTTTTAGTAGGGTTTTTTTAAATAATAAAAAAACATGTAAATTAATTTTTATATCTTTATAAAAACAACAACAAGAAGAAGAAGAAGAGTGGATTTAAAACACGTACAGTGGTTGTAGATTTAATATTATCATTTACCATGATAAAAAAGATTTATTTATATATTTGTATACTACCTCACTCACTCACTCACTTTACCTATACCTTTGTATTTGTTGTTTCTTAGGCATCTTTTGGTTTTCTGTAGACATGATCTGGAGAAGCTTGATGGGTAGGGAAGATTAAAGTATCAGCAATAACAGTATTTGGTTTTCTTGAACAAGCAAACAAAACCACTTCAGCAACATCTTCAGGAGTCAAAGGTTCAGTACCTTCATAAACGGCATCAGCAGCAGCAATATCCCCCTTATAACGAACAACACTAAATTCAGTTAAAACTGCACCTGGATCAACTTCAATAACTCTAAGACCAGTATTAATTGATTCTTTTCTCAAAGTTTCAGTGAAACTACGAACAGCTGCCTTGGATGCACAATATCCACCACCATTCTTATAAGGAACACGACCAGCAATACTTCCAATGAATACACAATCAGCGTATGGCTTCTTTTTCAATAATGGCAAAACTTCCTGAGTCATACGAACAACACCAATGACATTAGTATCGAACATTTCTGTAATATCTTCATCTTTTAATTCTCCAACAACTTCTTTACCCAAGGCTTTCCCACTATTATTGATCAATACGTCAGGTTCGAATTCTTGAGGAATGCCGGCAACGAATTTAGCAATGGATTCTTTAATGGTGACATCTAAGAAATCATGATGGATTTTGATATTGGGGTATTGTTTAATTAATGAATCTGATAATTGAGCCAATCTTTCTTGTCTTCTAGCTCCTAATACTAATTTAACTGTTCCATTTGATGCTTCAGCAAAAATTTTGGCACAGGCTTCTCCTATACCTGATGATGCTCCTGTGATAAGAATTGATCTATTGGCTAATCTTTCAGCGGCTTTTCTACCAAATGACATGTTTGAAGAATGGTGGGGGAAGAATGGGGGTTGGGATATTTTGGAGTTTTTTTGTCGATATTCTTGAACAAATTTATATGTGTGCGGTATCGGCTGGAGAGATTTGGAGAAATTTAATTTCACGCCCTGCGGTTCGTCCCGATTCGTCGATTCTTCTACTTTCGAGTTGCGTCATTGACTCAGAACATCATCCACAGTTTACTTTGACTCCGATTGCTTGACTGCAAAAACCAAGACATCAACAAACAACAAATAAACCAAATATAATCATTAATTAAATCTCACTCTCTCTATATATATATCTACATATGTTTCTCCTTTAAAAGCTCAAATGTTCCAAATTCTTAGTTAATTTAGCAGCTCCATCAACAGCAGAATTATTATCAATAGAAACTTTAGCTCTATTCATTTCTAATCCTGCCAATAACATACAAGCTTTACAAATCTTATTTGAAGAAAGATATCCACATTTTTCACAAGTATTACCATCATTTTCTCTAACTCCCCTAGTAGTCTTATTAATTGTCACTGAACCATCTGGATTAACTTCTTGTTCTTGTTTCTCATCACGATTGGCCATACCATTATCT
Source organism: Candida labiduridarum (assembly GCA_030572435.1). Classification (NCBI taxonomy): domain Eukaryota; kingdom Fungi; phylum Ascomycota; class Pichiomycetes; order Serinales; family Debaryomycetaceae; genus Candida; species Candida labiduridarum. Next base: position 166,719 of record JAJLZW010000004.1, read on the forward strand.
ATATTGTTCGTGGTATTGTTCTTCTTTTTGTTCTTGGTTGAAGGAGTACTTTTCTTGGGTTTTTTAGGTGCCAACACTAAATGTTCCCCACTATATATGATATCCATAATACAAGATGGTCTAATACTTTCCAACGCCTTCAACAATTCCCTAGCAGTACCTCTAAAGGCCTCTGGAGCATAAGTACATTCAGTTGAAAAATAATCCAATTTTTTATAATGAGCATACAATACAATTTCCTTCTGATAAGTATATTTAAAAGGTTTTGATCTTTTTATAGGTGACCCCACTGAACTCGTCAATATATTGGTTGAGTTCTCTAATCTTGCAACATCACCCCTTAAGATATTCATCAATACGGTTTCTGCCATATCATCTGCATTATGTCCCGTTACAACATGATTTATACCCAAACTTTCTGCACCTCTATCAAGTGCCTGACGACGTAATACCCCACAATATGTACAACTATTTCTTATCCCTGCACATGAGACAATTTCATCCATGGTCCAATTATACAATTCCCTATATGATATAATCTCCAATGGCATATCATATTGGATTTGATTTCTCTTAACGGTGGCAAGGGAATCATCACGATATCCAATTATACCTTCATCAATCGATAATAATACTAAATTTAATCCATAATCATATCGTTCATTTAAGGTTTTCAATATTGATGCTAATACGGTGGAATCTTTACCACCAGAAGCACCAATGGCAATTTTTTCACCTCGGTGAAATAAATGGTTTGTGGTTATGGTGTTGTGGATTTCGGTTTCAAAAACAAGATAGAAACATTCCTTACAGAGTTTTTGAAGGTTTTTGGGTCGTTTCATTACTGCTTTTCGGGCATGACATAATTCACAAAGTGCGGATATTTTAAGTTTCTTAATGGGAGGAGCAGCTGGAGTGGTTACAGTGGTGGTGGCGGTGATTTCTGGCATGATTTGTGGTTGATGATATATGTGGTTTTGATGATAATGAGTTGTAGGTTTTTTTCTTTTTTTTTTTCAGTGAAGAGATGAGAACGATTGCAAATATCTAGTGTATAATTATCACCATTTTTTTGGTGATTTCGATTCTGTATAATGAAATAATGTATAATGTAGATAAAAGAGTTAAAACATAATATACAAATGATAAACAAAGAAATGACACATGTCAATTTAGAGAAACCTAAACGAATATGTCCTCTTTCCTATATAAAGTTCTTTTTATAATATTTTTTTAAAACAAAAAATTATGCCGTAGCTTGGAATTCATCATTATTAGAGTTGACATTAGCATATCTGAACTTATTAGAATGTTCATCCGTAATATTGTTAAATTGTTGTGATTGTTGTTGTGATTGTTGTGATTGTGATTGCTGTGCTTGAGGTTGTGCTTGTTGTTGAGACTGTGGAGTGGATTGTTGTTGACCATCTTTTTGTGGTTGTTGTTGTTGTTGTTGTTGTTGTTGTTGCTGTTGTTTCTGCTGTTGTTGACCGTCTTTTTGCTGTGGTTGATTTTGTTGTTTCTTACCATAACCATTAGATTGAGTTTTTTCATTCTTTTCAGTTAACAATTGAATCTTTTCATTCAACACAATAGCCAATTCTTGTAATTTAGATCTTTGTGGTTCGGTAGTAGATGTAAAGTTAATAAACTTACCATCATCAATAATTTCACCATGAATATCTCCCGATTCAATCATTTTGCTCAAAATGTTGACAATTTCTTCATTTGAAAGTTCAAAAATTTTCAGTAATTTATCGATTGACAACTTAGTGAAAACGGATTTATATGTGAAAATATAAGTTCTTAAACCTTCAATTTGTAATTGATTCTTCATCATGGCCAATAAATCTTCGGTATCTGGGAACAATCTCCAAATCTTAATTGAGGACAACAAGTTATAACTCTTGGCCCAATCACCCTTTTGCAATGCAATAGAGGCATGAACAATATGATCTTTGATACTTTCTGGTGGACCAGTGAAGAATTGTCTATCATGGAATTCCAATTTACTCTTGAATGATTTCAAAGATTGATTTTTACGTTTTGGATCTTTATGATTGTTGGCAATAGCAGCTAAAGTTGGGATCTCTATTAACAATGAACAAGTAGTGAAAACACATTCCAATAATTCCAAGTTAATATGTTGATGGAATGGTAATAATTTTTGTTTTTCAACCAAAGTAGCTTGATTAGGGAATTTCGAACTAAATCCTTGTCCCAATAATTCTTTAGCTCTTTGAGAATTGACAATTTCATTCAAGATCTTGTGACATTCATCAATATGACCAGATCTGAACGCACTTAAACCTAATTGAACCAAGTCACGGTTGTATTGAACTTGTAATGAAGATTCGGCAGAATTGATGTTGGAGTAGAATTGAGAAGACATAAACAATTCTTTGGCTTCTTGGTATTGGTTATTCACAGCATAATAATAAATGGAGAATAGTATAGCATGTTTACCGTAGATTTTGTTTGCTTGTTCTTGTAAAAATTTGGATAATCCATCAATAACTTGATCTGGAGCAGATCCTCTAGCAACAATAGCAGAATCGTTAGTGATGTGTTTCCAAGCTTCTTCTTCATTAGCTTTAATCAATTGATTTGGCTTATAGTAAACGTGTTCCAATCTTCTCAACACAATTCTGGCCAATTGTTCGGTTTCGTGAGTGACATCTTTTGGAGTTATAGCTTCAATGTAAACTTGACCTCTGACAATCAAATTGTAAATGGTGGTTTCATCCTTTAATCTTTCAACATATTCAATGGAATGTGGGTCGGTGTTTTGTAAAGATTTAGTGAATTCATCATCCAATCTATCAATAGAAGAAGTAATGGAACCGAAAAGAACTTTGACACCTTCAGCATTGGCAGCTGGTTCAATGTCGATATCATCAGTGGTGACACCCAATTCAGAAACTTGATATTTATCAACATTGGCTTCCAACAAATCCAACAATTTTCCTAAATCTTGTTCATTCTTTTGCCATTGTTCAACTGGCATGAATGCTTGATAAGAAGATGCGTCGAATCTGACAGATAACAACATTTGGTAGATAGAAATCAATTCAAATGGAGAACCAGTAGCAGCATATGTTTCTAATAATTTTTCCAAAGTACTGACTTGTTCAGCCTTGTCAATATTCTTCTTACCACGACTTTCGGAAATAACTTTCAAAGTATGGAAAACTGGACTCAAAACTCTACCCGGTACAAGATTGACACCTTCATTTTCATCTTTACCAGCTTCTTTGATGGCAGTTTTAAGGGATTCCAAAGATTCATCTTCTTTGTCGTCAAATTCTTCTGGAGTTTCTTTGTACAAATCATAGTAGACTTGGAATTCTTTGATTTGTTTCTTGATTCTTTGTCTCAAAGTATTGAATGATCTGGCTTCATCGGCTTTCAAAGTCTTGTCATCTTTTTCATTGTTGATGGTTTCTGTTATAGAATTGTCCAAACTAGTCAATAATTTAATATAGAATCTTGGAGTTCCAATATTAGTTTGATTACATCTGATCAAGAATCTTCCAAACTTATCAAACTCATTCAAGACAATGTTCCAATTGTTGGTGTATTTGCTTGAATTTATGACTTCAATTGATGCTTTCATATCATCCAACAATTTATCCTTGGCTGATTTGACAACCTTACGACCTTCATCGTCGCTGTCACTATCAGAATCGTCTCCTCCTGCTCCTTTCAAGAATGATTTCTTCAAGAAATAACCTGGACCAGATGGACGGCCACTATCTTCATCGGAACTAGACTCTTCTTCTTCGTTTTCCTCATCATCATTGAAAAATGAGCTGTCTGATTCTTCAGAGGAAGACAACAATTCTTCTTCGGAGGTACTCAACAAATCTTCTTCTTCGGATGAAGAATCGGATGTATATCCTGAAACAAAGAAACGTGACATATTGAAATGATTTCTAAAATGCTACTTCCTTTGAACGTTGGTTTCAGTAGGTAACTTTGCGTTGTATGGGAATCAAGAAAGTGTTCTAGAGGAAAAATTTTGATGGTGAAAAAGAAGAATTTTTCGATGGAAAAATTTTTTATTTCATTTAGTCGTGCTCAAAGACACAATTATCACGCGCAGCAACCACCACCACCACCGATCTCGCCTGGCTCTCGCTATAGCTCTGGCTGAGTGAGATTTGATTGCAAAAATTAGCCAATGTTTTATCCAATGCCAAGCAACGAAAACCCCCATTGGAAGTCATTGAATGAGATCAAAACAGCTAGTGGAGGCAATTGAAAGAATTGAATGAAACCTACAATTCTTTCACGCATTGCAACTTAATTAGAACAACTTCGGTGGTATTTACAATTTATAAACATCTATAAAACTATCCAAATGCCCAAACTTTCTCCTAGACTATCATTCAATTCTCCAATGCATAACTAGCAACCCTCAGAAACTTAAAAGGTTTTTCGTTTCTGATGGAAAAACCCATCACTTCGCCCGCACGATCATCTTCATCTCCATCCTCATTCTCCAACGGTTTTCTAACCGAATAATATTTGTTCCACTTCAATTTACCATGTCTATGATGTCCCAAACTCCTTATATCGTAGAAATAATGAAACACCAAATAACCAATTGCCCCATGTTCAAGTACAACATGCACTTCTCCCTCAGGTGTCATGGTCCATGTCCCCATTTGTATCTTATGACTCTGTCTATTTTCATCCGCCAGATATACGGGAACACCCGTTTCAGAAATCGTAGGCAATGTTGATTTCCCCTTAACCAAATATTTCACAACTTGTTCAGGAGGTAAAACCGAAAGGACTTTCAATACTGTTCCATCAGGATAGAATCGAAAATATCTATAATAAGTTATAGTTCTGACTGGATTTGACCAACTTGAACTGAATTCAGCTTTTCCTCCTTCGGAATAATAGTTCACTACTGAAATATAACATCCATTATATTTCACAAAGGGGAACTTGGTCAATATGTTCTTGTAACTATTATTAATAGCCAATGATGTCAAATCGGAAGTGGGACTATATGTGGTATCATCATATACTTGTTTCGAGTAGACAAGTTGTGCCAATTCACGCCAGATCGAAGGTTGACCCAATCCTAAAAATGCAAACTTCTTACAACTGATGGACAAATTCATCCATGAGACTGGTGATGTATGGAGAAGGATTTCCATTATATATACCCAAACTTCATTAGGTAAATGGATTAACGGTGATACTGGATTGGTAAATATTGTCTCTTGTTTCAAATTCAAATTGGAAAACTTTATCGTCAACCCACCACTACCACCACCACCTTCGAAATCATCACCATGTACTGGATTCGGAGGAGATGCATCAACATTATAGAAACTAGCAATCAATTTATCAACATCAATCTTGGATATTTCTTGTTCGTCAACTTTCTGAAGATAATTATCCCCCCTTTCTGCTTTCAATTTCTGAATTGCTTGGGGTAAATGTACCGTTCTGTAAAGTTTATCCACTTGTTCGTTCATTCGAAATGCCTTTCTATATAGATCAACAGCATCAGACATAAGACCTTGCGCTTCTCTTTCTACTGCTTGTTGAAATAGGGAAACTGCCTGTTCATCTAGTGGTGATAGCTTATCTGAAGGGGTGGAGACTTCATGCGTTGGAGAGTTCTTTGATTTATGCTCTATCTTTGTCGTACTCATTTGGAAACAAGGAGGTGGTATCAAATGCCTACTCACTGTTTATGAATGTATGGGTGGATAGATAGCTGATTGATTATGGAATGACGACCGAACCGATGTGTTTTTCGTTGTGTCGTACACGCACAGCTCCACATTTTGGCACGTGACACATACATTCCCTATAATTGATAAAGATAGTACAGAAGTACTACTAAATTGATGAATATAAGTATGGATAGGACGTGCAACAACCATAGTCATTGCCAGAACATTCTTTTGGGTCAGATATTGATCTTGCTTGGCAATTCCGAGGGCCAATATGGAATTAAGGAAATAAGAAAAGGAAAGGAGAAGAATATAAAGGGGAGCCACAAAACCCCCTTATAAGAAAAACAAATTTCTATGACCTTCTTTATCATCCGTTCACCAACTACTTCCTTCACCAACGACTGTATCCAGCTTCAATTGAACCATGATTTCTCCAAAGTATGCCACCACTCATTACTATTTATCAGTGAAAACTTTATCTACTGCCAAAACCGCTCCCCATGTGGTCAATTTGTACTTGGACTACAACTGTCCATTTAGTGCTAAATTATATTTGAAATTGCACGGCAAAGTCCTTCCGGAATTGGAAAAACAATATCCTGGTAGATTCCAATTTGTTTATGTCAATGTTATCCAACCATGGCATACCAATTCTGTATTATTGAATGAATTCTCCTTGGCCTATTCGAAATTATTACGTGAAAAACAATCCCAAGAGGATATTGATTCCATTGGTACGTTTTGGGATTTTTCCAAAGTCTTGTATGAGAATAAGGAACAATTTTATGAAACTTCCAATATCGAATTGACTAAAAATCAAATCTATGAACAAATTTATGATGTTGTTGCTGCTACAAAGTTTGATTTTAAGATCCCCAAAGAAGAGATTTTGGGACAATTGTTGATTCCATCTAGTAAAGAACCAAGTAATGCTGGCAATGGTGCTTCTGATGATGTCAAGTATTTCACAAAATACCTCAGAGGCGTTGGTGTTCATGTCACTCCAACTGTAAGTGTTGATGGAATTGTCGACGATTCAGTTTCCAGTGGAACACCAGAAGATGAATTGATTGAGCTTTTAGCTAGCAAGTTATAAGAGAGATCAATGAAGGTTTGCCTTTTATTTTTAATTCTCTAAGTATATGTTTTTGAGATGTATTGTGTCTATTTAATATTCCTCTTCTTCGTCGTCCGACACGTCTTCATCATCTTGACCTTCAACACCTTCATCACTATCGGAGTCAGACTCGTCTTTCAAACCACCGGTTTCAGCAGTCATGATTTCTTCAGTGTTATTGTTACTATTGTATTTTCTGGCAATTCTAGAAGCACGGCCAAGTTTCTTAGCATCTTCTCTGGCTTGTACTTGTAAAGTTCTCAACTCATCCTTGAAACTGTTTCTCACAGAGCTATTACTGAAAGTATCCCACATTTTCAATCCTCCCGTTATACCACCAATAACCATGTTACCAGCAACTTCAATATCAGGAGCATAACTAGTGGTCAATACATTACCAACACCGAAATCTCTCGACAAAACCATCGATGGACCTCCATGTTTAGTATTTGAGTCATTTGCTGATGGACATTTCCAAAGTTTAACAACTTTTTCACCCATGGCACTGGTAACCAACATACCTGGTACATATCCATTAACGTCCAATGAAGAAATACCAGCATCGTGAGCATGTAAGGTCCACAATGGTTTGGATTTTTGTCTGATATCAAAACTGTAGACATTACCATTATCAGTACCGACATAGAAAATTTCTTGTTTAGAAGCATCCCATCTAACATTTTCAATTTCTTCACCTGAAACTACTGAATAATGTTTGGATGATTCGGAAGATGAAGAATCACCGGAAGAGATTCTGACATCGGTGAGTGCAGCTGTAGAATCATATCCACCAGTTAACAAAATGGAAGATTCTTGTGGATGCCATTGTGAAGATGACACAGTTTTATTATGATGAATATTATTAAATGAACAGACGGCAGTGGCGCTATTCAAGTCCCATAATTTAATGGTCTTATCTGCTGAAGTGGATGCCAAAACTGATCTATGAATCTTATTATGTGACAAGGATAATACCGCATCAACATGATGGGTGGTGATGTGTTGCGTTGATTTCTTTTTCTTGGATTTCTTATTCTTCTTAGCTGCAAAGGAATTTTGGTGTGGTTCACCCAAAATTATATCTGGGAATGCTTTATCGACGAAATCCAAGTTCCAGATTTCAATTTGTGGATCAAATGTACCAATAGCAGCAAAATTTCCTATGTTGTTGCTGTTATCAGAAGAGTCTGATTGACCTGGTTTATAATTCACCCATTCAACACACAATGGGAAAGCTGGCAACATTATATCATGATGAACGTATAAGTTAGATTCTCTTACCATACCATTGGCGACATCTGCGTCTAGTTTATCTTCATCTTCTTCTTCGGCTCCCGTTGGTGCTCCTGCACCATCATCATAAATATATATATCCAAGAATGAAATATCATCTTCGGTTCTGGTAGCTAAGACCAAGTTATCGGTTGGGTATATTTGGTTTTCTTTCTTTTCTTCTTGTTCATCTAATTCAGTTGGTAATGATAAGTATTGATCATTTTCACCATCTTCCCCTTGTAGTAACCTGGCATCTGTATTGGATAAACCTGGGAATATGGTGACTTGTTCTCCATTTTCATCATTACCATCATTGTCGTAGTTTTCCAAATCATATTCTTTCAAGTCATCATCGATTTCAATCTGTTCTTTCAATTGTGTAGTCTTGGAAGCTTCTCCTTCTTCGGTTTCTTCACTTTCTTCTTCTTCAGCTTCAGCTTCTGCATTTGCTAATTGTTCTCTGGCATCGGAAAGTTCCAAATTGGCCATTGCGTTGATTCTTTCCATTTCTTCATCGTCCAATTCGTATTTTTCTGGAAATTCCGAGGCAAAACCTCTTGGTACCCAAGTACTTGAGGAGATCATTGTGGATATAAGTTGTTGGATAAAGGGTAGCAGAAGATGTGATGAGATTGAAAAAAAAAAAAAAATTAAAAAATTAAAAAGAAAAACAAAAGTCGCAAAACAGCAAAATTTTTGATGCGAAACTGCGAGACCCAGGGCCAAAGAGTGTAGAACAGAGTAGAAGAAATAGCATATTACTATCATTATATTGGTTCTACTTATAACAACACAACACCTACACCACTGGTTTGGTCTTCCAAAGTATCTTTGGAATCCTTATCGATACCTCCATTCATAGGGAAAGTCTTGTAATTGAAAAGGTAGTAATTCAAGAACCCATCACCAGCACCAAACTTCAAGTCCTTGATAAAATAAGTATTGTCTTGACAAGTTAAACAGTTGAACACATCAACATTGTATTTCTTACATGTAATCAAAGCATCTGTGACCAAACTATTTAATCTTTTCTTGTATTCTGGAGTATCAGCGGAATCAGTGGCATAGTAAAACAAATAAGCAATTCCTAATTCGTCATGATGAGCATTTTCCAAAACAGTGAATGGTAATAAATAGTATGAGAAATAATCGGTGATTTCTCCCTTGTCATTCTCAACAACAAAACTTTTCACCACATTGGAAGTGTTACCATTGTTGGAACTATTATCACCCAACATCCAGTGTTTGAACTCTTCCTCGGTGAAAAGTTGCACAATATCAAATCTTTCTTGATACTTGTACAACAATTCCAACACGGTGGTAATATCCTTTTCTGTCATTGGTCTTAACCCAGATAATTTTGGAGCATTTGGAAGGGTATATTTGGCAACCATGCTACTTTTAGTCTCATTAGCAGGTAAATGACTAAATCCAACATCATTCAATTTAGACCAATTTATAGGACGATGTTGGTAACGACAAGTGGTCAAAGGAGTAGGTAATATGTTACCGCCAGTGTATAATGCTTGCCAGATGTCTTGCTTGTTAACCCTACGGGTGATTTCTTTGATCAAAACAGGTGCCAATCTCTTGTTTCTCAATTTCTTATGAATACATAAAAAGTTGATTTCAACACAATCAATCCTCTTGCCACTCTTATTCAATTTCACAGATACAGGAGTGGCTGCAATAAATGAAACCAATTTCCCCGTGGCCTTAACTCTAATACCAACATGCCAATCTTTTCTCCAACCAGGTGGCTTCAATGCCCATTGGAAAAACTCATGACTGTATTTGAATCTAAATGTGGCATCGACATCTTCAACATAGTTGTCGTACAATAATTGGTATAATTCGTCTAATTCCTTATCATTGGAAAGATCTATGGTACTCCATTCAAATTGTTCAATCAAGGGTAATGGATCATCTCTAACATCTTCAGGCTTCTTGACTTTATCGATTGGACCTTCCTCGGTGATTTTTTCATCTAAAGATGGAACCGGTTGGGTTTTCCAAAATTTATAATCTTTCATTTCCTTTTGTTGTGCTGGAGATAATTCTTGTCCCAAGGCTAACAATTTCAACAATTCTTCAATGGATTTTGAAGGTGCGCCAGAGTTGGATGATCCAACTGACTTGTCAGGTTGTTGCTTGTCAGACATATTAGTAGGTATGCTTTGGTTGTTAGAAGGAAAAGTGGGATACGTAAGCTGTTGGAGTCGTTTGTGTGATCTGGCACGAAAATTTTTTTGCTCGACGTGACAATTGCGTCCGAATAGAAATAAGAAATAAAAAACGGAGAACCGAAGCTTCAACCGAAACACCGAAATCACAAGCTAAATAAACATTACCGAACGGGATATTAAGATGGTGTTGAAGAATTCCAAATGGGATAAAAAGGCAAAGTATAAGTATATGAAGAAACACAATATACTTCCAAAGAAGAAAACAGACGATGATGATGACAATGCCCCAAGAGCAAAATGGACTTCCAAAAAGAAAAAGACCACGGCAGATGACAATAAAGATAAGATAATCCTCGAAGATTCAGAAGATGAATGGGATTCAGATGTTGATGAAGCTTTGATCAATTATTTCTATCCTCAATTGGCGGATCATGATGAACTAACCCTTGATCAAAAAATCAAAATCAAAAAGCAAATCCTAACCAACCTCCAAGAACAAGAACAGGGAGGAGAACAACAGGATGAAGAGAAAAGTAATGGTAATGAACAAGATGAAGAATTAGACGGAATATACTTAGGATCAGACGAGAATAAGCAAATAGAAATGACCAATGAACATCTTCATCAAACAACAGCAAAGTTTGATCTACAAGAATTCATTAGCAATTTAGATACCAAACCCAAAAAGAATCGGAAATTATTAAGTAACAAAATATCCGATAATTTTTTAGAAGAATATGGTATATCAAGTTATAAAGATCTCAATAGGAATACCGATGATTATAATGATGTTTATATCAAGAAACAACAAGAAAAAATCAAATCAAATATAAATTACATCCCCAATGAATCTTTAGATGGGTTCATAATTGGTCAGTCAACATTAGCAACCAAAGATAAATTGAAGAACTCTGGTGGATCAAATATACGATATCTTACACAAGAAGAAAAGCAACAGGATGAAGAACGACAGAAATTGGTGGAACAAGAAAAATTCTATAATGAAATTAAGAAAAAATTCGATGATAATGATAACAACAATAATAATCAAAGAGCAAAAGTCATTGATATTAATAATTTCAATAATAATGATGTTGATCAATTGGCGTATTTGAATGAGAAAATCTTGAGAAATGACGGGTCAAAAAAGACCGATCTTGATGATGATATCGATATGTTATTAGGAATATCGAGTAGTTCGAAAAACAAGACGACTGATCCAATTGTTAATGATAATGATACTGATGATTTTGGTAAATTTATGAATAAACTCACGATAAAGGAAGAGATTGCTTTCGGTTTTGAGAAACTTCCACAATCTCATTCAAAACCAACGATCAATAACAACAAGGATCTAGATTTTTTGGATGATTTGTTAGGGTAATCACAGAAGTTCTACATTTTATGAGCTATAAATATAATAAGTAATAATACACGTTAATAATGACTTTAAAAACTTCTATACATCTACCGTCATTCATCAGGGACCATTTGATTTGAGTTGTTGACGGAACTTTTTCCTAGCCTTGGCTTTGTTAGATTTATTACCAGATTTAGAAAAACTTCCTTTACCATCATTCAAAACTGATCTTGGTTCAGTGGCGTTCGACAAAACTGAAGAATTCCCGTTTCCTTCATCATTATTATTATCATTAATGCCTTGATCTTTTTGAAGAGGCAGACTTGCATTCTTTTCAAATATATTATTCACAACGAGATTGCAATCTTCGAAAATACCTGCAGATCGCGCCGACATTTCATCAGTTGGGTCATGAGATACTATAGTAGATTCGATTTCTTTGAACGTGACTTTCCCCTTTAAGTTGCGGGATACATGTTTCCTCGGTTTTTCATGAACGCTCTCCTCATCATCAGCAATGAAACCCCCCAAGGTATCAGATTCATACGAGCTCAGATCGCTGGAATCAGATATGAGTTTTGCTTTCAAACGACGTCTTCTTGTCTGAAGTAAATTTGTATCTTGCAGTCTTCCCAGCTGCTTGCTAACGCCTTTATGTACAGTGCTTCCTGGTTTGCTAATATTTTCTTTCCAAGGGCGAAAGTTATATTTGCTAAGATCATCAATGAGACCTTGTGAACCACGACCATCAACTTCAATTTCATTAGTTGTCTCTTTCGCACTTCGAATTTTGTTGAATTTGTTAAGATATTGCATTTTGATCCTCGAAACAAGTTCATAGTCATCATTTAAACTTTCAAATGATCTATTACTAATATCATTCTCACTTTCATTAGACCTTACATCCGCTATCTCTTTATGTTTGGTCGACTCTTCACGGTTATCTGCAAAGATACCGGATACTACACAATCAACTTGTTCGCTATCGCGTTGTTTCTCTTCTAATGGTTTCTTCGAAGTATCTTCAGTTGCTGGGATATAATAAGCTCGAGTATGGTTCCAATTGAATTTTACTTGTCCACATAGCACAGAAGAGTCAGTAACAACTGCTTCACTCGCTGGTTCACTCGCTGAAACATTCGCTGCATCACTCACTTCTTCGCTGTCATTACTTTCAGTACCAGGGATATACTCTTCCTCGTTATTTCCAGGTGACAGAGTCAGTTCCAAATACTCTAGTTTCGCATCTTTTTCATCAGTCCTCTCCTTTTCTTGAACCAATAATGGCTCAACAGGTCGGGGATTTGCGGATTCATCATCGGAACATTCGGTTTCGGTGTCCAGCACAAGATCAACGACTTCGGTTCTAACACCATTAATAATCTCTATCACGGTACGTGGATTTGTGTCGGGCTCACGAGTTCTTGTAACAACAGTATTACCAATTTCTTCTGCCCCATTTTTTGGTTGATGTAAAGTAGGCAAAGCTGGTTGAGAAAATACCTGTGACAACGGGAGGTTGTCATCGATATCTTGCATATTCGATCCAGAATTTTTGCTCTGAAGATTAGCCAGCGTAGGATTTTCATTTCCATTTAGGTTTTCATCCCTCTCTATGTTGCTAGTAATTGGCTGACTGGATTCGACTTGTGATCTATCGCCATCTCCAACGGATTGCAGAGCCTGGTATTTGTGGCTATTCAAGAGTAGTGTTATCAAATAAGAATCACGGCGTCTTTCTGGTGTCGAAATATCATCTGTCTCTATGCCGGTAGCAACTGACTGACTAGGATTCTGAGATTGACTATGGGTGATTGGTGGACTTCTGTTAACCATAACATTGCTTGCATGAGGTATATGTTTTCTTGAACTGGTTCCATAGAGCTTTTGGTATTTCGCCATTTCTTTGGAAAAGTCCTCATCGCTATTATCGATGGTATCATCATCTCCATTAAGTAAACTACTTTCGATAGCAGGCATCGCGTTTTTCAGAACAGCATCATGGCTCTCAACATTAGGTGGATTTTCGCTACTGTCATGCTGTGACAAGAGCAATGCTGGAGCTAATGAGCATTGGGTTAACGCTTCATGCTCTTCCGATCTCATTATCGTTTGTTCCTCTACCCCTGGATTTAATATATGACTTTGCTGCTCGGTTTCTAATGATTGTCCTGAACTTGCACTACGCTTACGTAGGTTAGATCCAAAGTCAAATCGACAAACCTTTTTGAATGTTGATGGACCACCCTGAATTTGAACGCTGCAGCTCGTTGCCGATTTATCCGATCCCTTGTCTGGTAGAACTTCCTTTTCAAGGATTTCTCTTTCAGGTTGTTCTACTGGAGCAAGTGTCGCAGGCTTGGTACTCACTTTTTGGGGTGACGTATGACACTTTGCAGCGTCATCATCTTCTTGTTGAACTTCGTTGCTTGGGAAAACCAAATATTTATCAAAAAATTCTATTTCTTCAACGGTATTTCTAATAGGTCCATCATTAGTCGTCCTCGTCACAGATTCTGCTTCCGGCACGTGACGATCTAAATCTTCAAGTATTTCACTCTCAGTTGCTTCACTGTCAGTCGATTTAGTCTCATTCGCATCACTCTTATTCGCTTCAGTGTCAGTCAACCTTTTATCAACAGTTAGTTCAACAGGCTCACCTTCAACTTGATGTTGCTGTTGAGGTGGTTGCTGCTGAGGTGGTTGTTGCTGAGGTGGTTGTGGTAGCAGTGGTTGTGGTGGAAGTGGTTGTTCTTCAGTAATCCCTTCATTACTATATTTTTCAGTTGTATTATCTTCTTTTGCCTTTTCAGCAACAGGGTGCTCTTCCACAGTCTCTTGAAGCATTGGCTTATCTTCCACAGCTCCAGGTAAATCTCCAGCGTGATCCGTAGTGATTTTGTCTTTCATAAAATTTCCTTTAGAAATTTGCTGATAAAATTCCTGTAGCTCACGTAATTTTTCCACCGTCAGCGTACCGGTATCCGAAACATGTTTCTGCGTAGCTTCCTGCCCATTACTATACATATTTGAAGATCTGGCTAGCATTTCAGCGTTCAGGATTCTTCTCCTCAGTGGAGATTTTTCAATTTCAGTTCTGCGATACTTATAATTTTCAATTCTAGAGCTCTGATTCCTTCCATTCTCATTATCTTCGCCTTCTTCATCAGAACTATTTAATAACCTTACAACGTTCCTTGCTTTTTGAATTCTTTCCAGTGCAATCACTCTCTTTGAATTTGAGTTCCTGTTGGTCAGACTTTCTCTCGGATAACGAAACAAACGTGGATATTCTCTATCTGGGTCAACTGAACGTATAATTCTTGATGTTGGGGATTTTTCAACTTGCGCTGGCGGTTCTTGTGTTGGAGACAAGCGGGTAGGAGACAAAAGGAACCTTTCTGTTTGAGTTGGTGGCATTTGAGTAGATAACGTTGGTGTTGGTGGTACTCCAGATGGTGGTTGTTGTGCTGACGGCACTTGAGTTGATGTCATTTGAGTTGGTGGTTCTTTGGCTGGTGGCATTTGAGTTGCCGCTTCCAGGGATAGTGTCTCTTGGGTTGGTAACTGCTGCAATGGTGGTTCTTTGGCTGGTGGCATTTGACTTGGCTGTTCCAGGGATAGTGTCTCTTGGGTTGGTGACTGATGCGCTACAGTCTCTTGGGCTGGTAGTTCTTCTGATGATGGCAACGATACTTGCAGTTTCTGTGTTGGTGCTTGACGAACAACTACTACCTCATGCATAACGTTTGCTAGTTCACGTTCTTCTGCCTTATCTTCGGCATCCAGAAATTCAATAACATCAATAGTTAGTTGATCAGGTGTTCCTTCTGTAGAAGAATGAACTCCATCTTTATTGGTTTCAATTGGAAACTCAGAAGGTGCGGATAACTCCTTTGCTTTACCTGGTTTCTCTGAAGAATTATCAGATGAAGCTTCTGTTGGAATTTGAATCTCATTATTTCTGACTGGTTGATCCAACTCCGAAGTTTCAACAGATATCGGCTGCACAGTATTATGTTCAAGATTCAATACCACCTCAGCAGTTTGCTCATCAATGGCAGAATGGTCGACATTTTGCTGTTCAACGGAGTCTTGTTCAACTCCGTCTTGTTCAATGGCGTCTTGTTCAATGGCATCTTGTTCAACGGCGCCCTGTTCAGCAGTTTCATGTTCAGCCATGACCGCCTTATTAATTGTTTGTTCACGAGTGATCTCGTTACCAACCTGCAGATTGCCAGGAACAGCATTGGAAACCTCACCCTGTATGCTACCTATCTTTTGAAATAGATGATCGGGTCTTCGTTCTTCAGTTCTTCCTTCGGGTCGTGAAGCATTCGAAATTTTTTCTCGAACTTGCCCCATGCCTTGAAAAATATTCTTGATTTCGAGCTGTCTCTTTTGTGTCTCATTACCGACTTGCAATATATGTCTTTGTTCTTTATTTTGTTCTTCTATTCCTGAATCCAAATAATTATAGGAAACACGGCGTTGTCCTTCTGCACGGCTATTGGTAGATTCACCAATATTAGCAACAGTCGAGTCAGTTATCATCGGAATTTGAACACCTGTCACGTTGGTTGACTCAACCACAGGTTGCTTAGGTGATGATGCCTCGTTAGTCAGAATAGAATTTCTACTCTTCCAATTTAAATTGGAAGAATCATCTTCACCGGGTATCAAACTTGCTATTTTTTCAACTTCTTTAACAATTCTCTCATTTGCTGTTCCAATATCTTCATTAGCAAATTCTTTAACCATACCTTCGATGAGTTGCTTCGCTTGATTTTGCAGCTCAGTGAACCTAGTTACAGCGTCCAAAACTTTTCGAGAGTTCGGACTATTGGGTATGTTTGAAGGTCTAGATGGCAAGTATGGAGCTGTGACAACATTGGAATCCGTCCCACTAGCAATATACTCAATACTTTCCAGCAACACTACATCTTCACGGTTATGCGTCACGGTAGCTAATTCTGCGCGCACTGGCTCTGCAATTTGTTGAACAGTAGGAGAATTTTCTTCGATTGGATGTTGTATACTGGATTCCTGTGTTGAATTGGCAAGTGCACCTAAAACATTTAAAACAGATGGTAAACGCGATGCAGCTGGAGTATTTTCTTCGATTGGATGTTGTATAACGGATTCCTGTGTTGAAGTGGGAAGTGCTTTTAAAATATTTGAAACAGGAGGCAAACGTGACGCAGTTGGAGTATCCCCAGAAGCGACCACTGGAACTGGAGTTTGTGTGAGTTCAGTAGGAACAGGTACCGAAAGATTTCCATCGATCTTAGCGTTTTCCAATTCATTGGTTCCATCCTGCAATACACTTCCAGATTCGTCGGCATTGTTCAAGATATTGTCGTGGTCATGTTTGGAAGCTTGCGCATTGTCCAATTTTCTCCGTTTAATGGGAGCCTTATCAGCTGATGAATAATCCTCTTGTTCTAGATCTCTCTTTCTTGGAGATGCAGTACATCGGTATTCTATATCGAATGAGAGTTCTTCGATTTGTAAGCGATTGCTATCGACCGCCTGATTGGCATCAGGATGTTCGGAATTTGAGGGTAGATTTTTATCGATGTTGTCGTGGTCGTTTCCATTATTATTTTCAATGTTGTCGTCTATGTCCCCAACAAAGAGGGGAGGAGATGCAGCTCGTTCATGACTACCATTGTCACTCTTCTTATCAGCCAGATCACCATCATTCGCATCTCCAATGTCTTCAGCTTCAGGGGAACTGTCTGGAACAAAGATTGGGTTAGCTTCAGTTCCATCGCCATCGCCTTCATCACTCGAAGAGCCATCGTTATTAAAATCATCTTGGGAACCTTCGTTGTCTTTGCCTTTGCCTTTGCCTTTGCCTTCGTCTTCTTTCCTTTCCAACTCCATATCTGATTCGTTCTCACCATTTTTTCTTAATGAATTGTTGAACGTGGCATGGTCCAAACTATCATCAGCAGGAAAGGAATTATCATCAGATTCAACGTCATCCATATCTGGTACTTCAAAACCGTCAACCTCATTATTCTCATCCTCGTCAGGAATAACTGAATTCTTTCTTAGTTCAGGAACTTCAGAATTATATCCTTGACCTCTACGTTCATCATCACTAACCTGGGTCGGTTTCGTTGGCGAGGAATTTAAATCTTCAGCTATTGGTTCATCTTCAATAACTCTTGTAGCTTCTGCTTGCGGTATCGGTGAGGGGTTATCTCTATTACTTAAAAGCTGTTCAGCTATAGGCGCGTCTTCGCGTATTCGCCTTGTCGCGGGTACATCTTCGCTTGACTGTGATTCCTGAAAAACTCTAATAGGGTCCTCTTGTATTGGTTCGACGTGAGGTGGTGATGGCAAAGGAGATGAATCTCTAGAACGCAAACTGGTACCAGATTGTGTTGATTGACCGAACAGGGAGGTCACCGTTACGTCATCAAACGTCGGCTCGAGTGCAGTTACTATGCGAGTGCTAGGCTTTGGTGATTGTTTCATAGCTTCTTCCATCATTGCAACATCTTCTCTCCAGGTGGTAGGCACGTGCTTACGTTTATAAGGACGCTTTTTCCGAATGCCAGTTTGCTGGACAAACTTTTCTATTAAATTCTGTCTTGCTTCATAAGCTTGACGAGCTTGACGAGCTTGACGAGCTTGACGAGCTTCACGAGCTTCACGAGCTTCACGAGCTTCACGAGCTTCACGAGCTTCACGAGCTTCACGAGCTTCACGAGCTTCACGAGCTTCGCGGACTGTATTTGGGAGATTTTGTGGTCCCTGGCTAGTACGTGAGACGTCAGTTTGCTTAGAGAACCTCATTAATTCTAGATCCCTTTGTCGAATAGACTCCGCACCTCCTATATTCAGTGCTGGTGATGGTCTTGACGGGGTTGGTTGAATACTTGGGGTTGGTTGAATACTTGGGGTTGGTTGAATACTTGGGGTTGGTTGAGTACTTGGGGTTGGTTGAGGGAGATTTTGTGGTCCCTTGCTGGTACGTGGAACGTCAGTTTGCTTAGAGAACCTCATTAATTCTAGATCCCTTTGTCGAATAGACTCCGCACCTCCTATATTCAGTGCTGGTGATGGTCTTGACGGGGTTGGTTGAATACTTGGGGTTGATAAAATGCGCTGGGTCGCGGGCGCACCAGTAGGGGTAGTTGACATTATTTGCAGATTGTCAGCGGGTTGCCTTGGTCGAGATGATGCTGGAGCAGGTGTTGGAATTGCGTCTTGCGATTGACTGTGTGAAGATTCATTAGTAAAATTACTGTTCGTATTATCACGCGGCTGACTATTTTCTGAAGATGGTGATTCTGGAAATACATTTTTAACGGCTTGATAATCATCACCAATCTCAACATTGTCACTATCGTGCTCAACTGGTTGGATATATTGTTGGTCTTCGTGTTCCGTTTCAGAGTCATCATCGGATTCAACCTCAGCTAGTTTTCTTTTTCTGGTACCCCTTAAATTTTTTAATTCGTTATCTTCCTGACTACTTGGAGTTTGTGATATTCGTTTGTTGTTTTCCTCGTCTTCTGAATTAGATGAAGATGTTCCGGACTGGGCCTCTTCTTCATCTTCGTCTTCGTCTTCGTCTTCTTCTAGTCGCGAAAGCTCTGGACGTGAAATTTGTTCCAAGTCTAGATCGTGATCATCATCTTCGTCTTCATCTACTGCTTCATCTTCACCTTCTTCTTCGCCTTGTTCTTCACCTTCTTCTTCGCCTTGTTCTTCACCTTCTTCTTCGCCTTGTTCTTGCTCATCTACTTCCTCTGGTTCCTCATGTTTATCCTCTTGTTCGTTCTCTTGATCCTGTTGTATATTCGTATTATCAGCCACATTTTCTCCCATTTGTATATCATCTATTGTATCATGAAAACTCAGGTTCTTATCAATTGTCAGTTCCTCTATATTTACCTCGTCTGTTGAATTGTTTATCATAACAGTTGATTGACGTGTTGCATCGTCTGCCACGTCTTCAAGACTATCATGGTGGCTACTGCCGCGGGTCGAGCTGGATATAATTCGATTTCTGAATGATGCAACACCGTTGCCAAGAGCTCTGATCATTATTTATTGATCTATCTTTAGTTGATGTAATTGCTTGGTTCTTGGAAAATGAACTGATAGTTCGTTGGTGTTGGATTGATGTTACGGCAGGCTGTGGATGGGGGTGTGTGTTTGGAATTGGAATTGGAATTGGAATTGGATTGTAAAAACGAGCCTTTGTTGTGACACGATAATTTTTTTGTTTTGTTTCACACACCCTAAAATTCATCACCAAATCCTCAGTTACAGGGAAAGACGTGTCTGATGTTCGTACGGCTGGAAAAACACGTCTTGTTTGGTACATTGGACCAATATATTACCTATTATCAAGCATAATAATTTAGAAGGAGTTTGTAAATTTACTTAAAATATATATAATACAAAATAAAAACACAATTTTAAGATCATTAAATGACATTTCATAAAGAATAAGAATAATAAAGAATACTAAAGGTAAAAGTAAATAGCAGTGTTGTATACAATCACTGACTCATTGATTGATTTCTTGAACTACCCTACCAAGATCATCAACTTGCATTTATCGAATAAAACACTTTGGAATTTTTCATCATCATCAACTTCAAATTCTTCCAATTTGGATTGATGTATTTCATTTTTCATATTCACAGTGGTTAAATTGTTTTCTTCCAAAAAATCTTCAAAATCATTCTTTAAAAATAGATGAACTGAATCTGCAGTTTTTGCATCATCAAAATTATGTTGTTGATTATCTTCCAATTCTAATCGTTTAAACAATTTGGTTTTCAAATCTTGTAATCTTAAATTTGTAGGAAGTAATAATACAAAAATATCGTCGTCAAAGTAAAATTTAACTTTAACTTTTGGTTGTTTTAACAAACCAGAATCTTGAGGTGAAGTCAAATTGGTGGTTGACGATTCTCTTGATCTAAGCGTAGTAGAATCGTTTGAATTGGCAGTAGTAGGATCTGATACTCTAGTTTGTTGTTGTAATGTATTGAAATTGGAATATTGAGATAATCTATCTTGATGGGAAGTCGATTTTTGGCTAATCGGTTTTGAATATCGTTTATTCATTGATTCAGTTTCACGATCAAATCCATTATCCAACACTTCAAATAATTTCAAAACTTCTTCACATCGGGAAATATGTGATGGTAATGCAATTAAATTAGATAAATAGTAATCCAATTTTTCTCGTCTCAATTTCGATATCGAATCATTCACATTGATCAATGGACCAGGTATCGAAGGAATAATTCTTTTGGAGTTTTCCATTTTCCCAGCTTCATATGGAAACAATTCCAACAACTTCACTTGTAAATCATAAAAATCTTGATAATAACGGTATAAATATCTGATTTTACCATTGGATAATCTTGCTGTTATCAAATATTGGTATCTTCCATGATCCAATTGATATGAATCCACACTTGCTTCCAATACACTTATCGAGCTGACGCTGGAACGATTTGACATGGCTTGTTCGGCATCAAAATATTGTGAAGTTGCTGACATTGGTGGGGTTCGATTGCCCGATATTGAACCAAGTGGGATAGTAGACGCTTGATATTTGGCAGTTTGATCTTTCCATTGCTCCACCGTGGGTATATTAAACCCGCTAATAACTTCCATAACTTGGGATCGATCAGATGTATCTATTGACGCATAGCTGGAATTGGGGTTTAATAGATCAATGATTTTGACATATGACACTGGAACTAAACCTGGACCTCCTAATCGATTTATTGGTTTGGCAATAAACCATTCGTAATCATGATGAGCGCATATGATTAAATTCTCATTGGGGGTTACATCCAATTCATCATCCCTTTCGGCTTTAAACTCATACAACGTAACGGCATATAAAGTCTGATTTGAGCCTCGTTTTGGAACAGCTGCTGCTGCTGCTGCTCCTGCCGCCGAGGACGAAGAAGACAATGATGTTGTTCTGGGTGATATCAAAGCATGTTTGTCGGAATTGATTGTAGGAGGATTACTGGAAAGTGCAATTGGACGTGACCGGTCAAACACTTCAAAATAACTTATGGGGACCATACCTCTAATGTGGGTCATGGGGTTAGTTGCTTCTACCCAACCATTTGCTTCTGCATCTTTGTATTCGTCGTCATCAGGATCAGTTAATACATGAAAGAAATCTCCCTTTGTAAATTTTAATTCGCCTGGACCTTGAGGTTCGTAATCATAAAGAGCTTTTATGACTTTTTTTGGTGATTGTAATGATTCGTCAAACGAATTTTGACCAACCGAAGACGACGAAACCCGAGATATTGTCTTTTTAGGGGAACCTGATGAATTATTTGACAGCCTCTTATTCTTTCTAAACGTTTTAATCATTGTTGTGAAGTATTAAAAGAGACAAATTGTGGTGTTATAGGAGTGCTGAGGAACAAGATAGAATGAACAATTAATATATTGAATGGAATAACTTTTTTTAAAGGGGATGATGTGGCTAATTGATTGGTTGATCGTACAGTATAAGATAGATTGGCTGGTAGTACGACAGTAATGTAAGAATCTAGTAGTAATAAAAAAAAAAAATTGGTGAAATTTTGTCAATCCTTTTTTTTTTCGTTCCTTGTGTAAAAATATTTTAGAGTTGAAATTCTTGGAATTTCCGAAAGGCTATGTGAGTAAGTGGTTGTGAATGAAAGTCGTCGTATTAAGAAACGAAAGGGTGATGATAAGGAAGATGATGATATAGTGAATGGTAGTTATGAAGTAGTAGTAGGAATTACAATGCAACTATCAGCCTAAAATTTTTCTCCTGATGAATTAGAAAAAGGAATCTGAAAGAAAAAGAATTTAAATCGGGAATAATAATGGTGAAATGACAGAAAGAAAGGAAGTACAGAATATAATAGAATTAAATGAAGTTAGTTGTGAAACGAGTACAAGGGGGAAGGAAGATTTGCGATTGGCAAGGAAAGGATGTTTCAGATTGTGTTAATGTTGTGGGTGGTTGTTTTCTATGAAAGTGTGTCTTTTTTTTTTATTAATTTTTAATTTGGGTTAGTGTTAGTGAATATGCGACACAGTAATAAATTGTATGGGGGAGAGAGAAGTTATACAATATAAACAGAGAGGGAACAACACAAGAAAGAGTAATAAACAGTTTTCATAGTTCCATGATTCCAACTGTCTTTGTTTCTTTTACTATTTAATCTAAAATTGGAACAAACAAAGAAAGAAATGCCACATGAGTTAAAAAAAAAACTTTTGTGTTTTAGCCCTTATTCCGAACACACTTTGAGACACAAACAATATATTGTCCTATCTTTTCATCAAGTAGCTATTACTTACGTGTATCTACCAGTTACATATAACCTTGTTGTTGTTGGTGGTCATGGCTGTTGTTATTGCTAGTAATTCTTGTATTTGTTTGTTGGTTACTGTTGGATGTAAATCATGAAATACTAACGAATTTTAATTTGTTTCAGTTCAAGGATTGTAATTACATCACTATCAACGAGAAAGTTACAGTAGTTTATACATAAAATGAAATAACCTTATTATTAATATTTATTTATTATTTTTTTTTTTTATTATTGCTCTATTGTTAGAGGGGGAGGAGGAGGCTTGATTCATGTTAAAATTTATTTCTGTTACCAAAAAAAAAAAAGGAGACAAAAGTTGTTGGTAGGTACACGAATTTTTTTCCGTTTTTTTAAAGGGGAGAGAACATTTTTTTTTTCTGTGGTAAATTGTTTACGTGCACTACCTGTTTGTATAAATACACGACCTACTGTTCTAGGCCAAATTCGTGCATTAACCAATCATTTTAACCCAATTAGGTAACCTAATTAAAATACAATATGATATAAACTAAATTAAACTATCACTAGTCTACGTACGACAATTCCAATAAAATAATATACAACAGAACACAACATGACACGGCACGACACGTATCTGACAAAGATATATACCGTTTTCAATACCACAAGGATGATTATTATTATAAATATTATAATTATCTGCAACTGCAAATGCAACTGCAAGATCTCCTATGTTCGTTTCGGTTGGTTTAATTGGGTTTTCGTTTCGTTTTATGTTATTCCGAGGCATTAGTGTTTTTAAATTATGCACATAGTTCTACACAATCCATGGCGTGGTTTTGATCTTTTTTTTTCCTCCTTTTAGAATGATTAATCGATTGAGTTTCCTTAGTTACACTAAGTAATACCAAGCCACGCGTAAAACCCTTTGTCAACAACCACGACTCTTTATTCACCTTCTTCTTGTCATTTCCTTGTAACGTCCTCCTTTCGCTTCTCCTTTTGCAGTTGTATATACAACCGTTCCTTACTTCTCTTATTTCAGCTTCTTTTTTTTAGAAAAATTCAATTAATCAATACATAACCACAGCCTGTCGTTTTCGTGCCTTAGGTTCTATTATTTGGATATTGTTCGATCGCTTCTTATGGTTATTGTTAGAATGTCTCGTAATATTTCACAACTACGATTTCAATTTCAAATTCCATGTCGTTCTTTCAATATTTCCGATATTTTCACATTTCCATCTCGGTTTTATTATTATTCATTGTATTTTATCTTATTTTGTCACATACGCGTCTTGCCATGTATCTCTCTTCCTCTGGCAATATATTAATTAATTTTAATCTACTACATGTCAATTTTGATGCCTCAAAATTTCGACATTGTTTTTGAGTTGCAAAAAATTTTTAATGTTCTATTTCTTCTTTTCTCTCGATGTGTTTTCGTGATTGTGTACAATTTAATTCCTCATTAATTGTCACATATCTACACAACTACAATATACTACAATACAATAATGTTACACAACGACTATACTTTCCCTTTCAGCCACATATACGCTCGATATCGATATCAAGATAAACTGCACGAATTATAGATAGCAGAAGCTCATCGACTATTTTCTTACCTCTTGCAGCTATTTAATATTCCTTTTTTTTCTTGGTCAAACTAATTCTATTGTTGATGTCTTTTAACAGTCTTTTTATTTTTAATTCAAAATAGTGCGCCAAAATTATTCATACATGTTTGACAAAATTATTCGTAGTATTTTTAGGAAAAAGTTCACACTAAGACAGATAATATTGTTCATATTTGTGGGTCAAAATTATTTGTAACACGTGACCCTTAATTTTCATACCAAATAACCGCCAAAATTAGTATGAACAATAAGTGAGCATTGGTACGAACATAATTTTTCCTTTGGTATTAATAATTTTGACGCACTGGTATTAAATTATTTACTAGAGTTGGTACAAATAATTTTGGCGCGCAAGTATTAAAATTTATGTTCATTGATACGAAAAAAAGTAAAAAAGACTGTATACTCCATTATACACTCCATTCTTAGACTTTAATTTCATACAATAAGACGAAGGTTCTATAAATGTAATTATATATATATAATAGTAACAATCATAATCATAATATTATTATTAGTATGAACAACAGTTATGTAATTACTTACATGAATTGATCTTGATAATATTCTTCATTGGTAGCGTGCAACAATTCAGGTGCTATACCTGGTTTCTGCCCCAGTTGGCTTGATGTTGATGATGATCTTCCTGATGATACTTGTTGAACTTGTG
This sequence comes from Candida labiduridarum, assembly GCA_030572435.1. NCBI lineage: Eukaryota > Fungi > Ascomycota > Pichiomycetes > Serinales > Debaryomycetaceae > Candida > Candida labiduridarum. The sequence continues at coordinate 191,996 of JAJLZW010000004.1, forward strand.
ACTTTGGTTGTTGTGTAGATGACGGCATCGCATTTGAACTTGGATAAAGGGGATCTATAAGCTGTGAAACTGAGGCTACCGATTGTGTTTTACTTTCAGATGTTCCAATTACTGTATTAAAATAATCATTATCCACTTGTGGTTGATGTTGTTGTTGTTGTTCTGATGATGATGATGGTTGGAAATACTGTTCATTCATACTTTGATTATCATCGTCAAAGTAATCATCAGAATAACCTTGAATAGTTGGTGATATTTCTTCGAGATCTCCTTCTTCTTCTTCTTCTTCATCAATATCATCATCTTCTATTTCTTTCGGTTGTTGTTGTTGTTTTTTTGGCTTTTTCTTCCTTATTTTCTTCTTTGGTGGATTGATCAATAATTGTTCTTGTTCATACTAAGAAAACATCAAAACGTTAGTATATACTCTAATCTTTGTTAACCCTAATTATGAGGGAATCGTATTTGACGTGATACATACCCGTCTATATTTCGCAAGATATATTTTCAAAGTTTCAGAATAATTTTCAAATCCCAAAGTATACATTGCCCATAATATGTCTTCTCCATTCAAAGTTTTCCTTTTTTCAATTAAACATCGATCTGCTGCTTGAGAAGTTATAAATGATATAAATTCAGATACACATTCTTGTATACATTCTTTTGATTCTTTTGATAATTTGGCACGTTCTGGTAAGGCTTTCTTCATTACTCGACCAACTAAATTATTAATAAAAATTGAAGAACAGGAAAATATTTGTTAGTAATTAACAATATGAAGGGAATTAATTGAAGAATTGGGAAAAGGAGGGGAGAGGTACGTACCATTAGCAAGCGGTAGAAATCGATCTTGTTCTTTAATTTCATAATCATTATTTTGCCAATTTTTATCAATTGCATTTTCATCAGGTAGGTCCATATCTAATATATTCTTGTACTATCTTCTTTATTTGTTTTTTTTTATATATATTGCTTGGGAATTCACACTATTGATTTCTTCTTCTATATGGATATTCAGATCTGCTGATTTTTTAGATAAATAATTATTTTTTTTTTTCGTATTGTTGTTGATGTTATATATGTACTGTGGTGGGTGGTGGCATCTTGGTAGCGCGCACAATACCCAATTTCGAAATTCGGCTTTTGGAATTTAATGCTCCCAAGAACAAAACGGATTTATCATATGGTTTTTAAAGTATATATTTTTTGGAGAATATTGTTTGGTTTGAACAACAACAGAGTGGAGTCAATATTTAAACTTTTACCGAGATTTACATTTAGTTACTTTTCAATTAGAGTAGCATACAACCTTGTAATTGTTCTAGAAGGGTAAGTAACTTTTGTAATAAATGTTAAGCAAATTGTAATTTCCGAAAATGAGAAATCCGGAACGGCTCTTTATTTCTCAAAAAAAAAAAATTAAAAAAATACAATACTTGCATGACTGTTTTTACGTCAATTCAGTTTACGAAAGATAGAGCAAAATATAATACATTAAGTTGATCTTTTTTTTTTTTACTGGGATCTATAAATATACGTAAGTCTTGTACATTTACCTGTCTTGTCTCTGATATGAACTTTCTATGAAAAAGAAAGCAATGGAATGATATGGAGAATGGGGATAGTGATTTAATTTTGTAATTCCAGTAAGATTTTCTTAATAAAATCTTGATATATTGCACAATCTTTAATCTCATCTTTCCAATATTCCAAAATAATAACCGAATGTTCAAACATAGCAATTATTCCCTTAATATCAATCACCATATTTATCAACCCCATTAATTCTTCTATTGATTTCACACCTCCATTTCCTCCATTACCACTATTATTACTGTCTTGACTAGAACTATTTTGTAATTGCAATGATAACAATGTTTGTAATTCCACATCTGTACTTGCTTTAAGTATCAATTCTTGAATTTTCTTGTATAGTAAAAATTGACAAACATTGCCTATAATTAAATTTCTTAAATAGTACCACAGTCCAGGATGTCTATGGGTGCTTAATTTCGGTATGGATAATTTTGGTAATGATATTAAATTTTGAATCAATATTCTTATTATTCTTGATCTTGCCAATGGCATATTCTTAATTGTAAAGCTCGATTCTTCTTCTTCTCCTTCTTCGTTTTGTTGTTGTTGTTGTTGATCTTCTGGATCAATATGATAGTCTATCAAATTGGAGAAGTCTTCATCCGGATGTTGCTTTTGATAAAATAATGGTGCATTAATAAGATTGAAATAGTCCATTTCTAAATCTGAACTAATGGTATCACTTAATAAATGTAATGAATTGCTAGTTATCGATGATGCATTGGGGGAATCTATTGTGTTTAAATTATTAAATGTTAATGAAGTGGTGTTGATGGAATTACTCAATACTGAACTAACTGCTTGGATAATTTCAATAAATGATATTTTATCTTCTAAAAAGAAATACACCAATGGACGAAACAATAACAATTTAGAAACAATCACTCGGGTTTTAATAAACATGATGGATTCCGATTGGGCTCGAACTAATAAATCATCATCAATTAAGAAATCATCCAAACTATCAAATATATCATTCTCAATCTTATTCTGAGAATTGGTACCATTAGTATTGTTGTTGTTGTTTAGATCCAGTTGTTTCTTTTCATATTTTCGTTTCATTCTTCGATGGATTTGATCAACATTGGTTTCCAGTAATACAAAATTTCTAATTTCTGGAGACAACGAATTAATAATCCCATTATATTGATTCAAGTATTTAATAAATGACGTCCAAACTTTTTCTTCATTAAATTTCTTACTATCCCAGACATGATTCAAACTATTTTCCAATGAATAAAACTCATCAAACATTTTATTATCAACTTTTCGAACGGCAATTTCGGTCAAGAAATAATACCAAGTATATTGATCATCATAAGTTTGAGCTAATTTAATAACACTATCACTATATCGACTTTTCATTTCTTCTGATAATGGTTCAGGAATTTTAGGAAACAAAGTAGGTGGTTCCACTTGGGTTATACCTGATAAAGGAACAAAAGGTGACAATTCAACATTCAATTCACATTCTAATTTTAAACACGTCCAAAATAATCGATCAACCGTTTCCTTTTTGGTTTCAGGAAAATTTTTCTGTTTGAATTTCTTTCTTTGAAGATAATATATCATATGACGACTAGCCAAGACATTGCTAGTATGAGCCAATAATACTGAATTCAGTTGTAGATATAACTGACTAAGAAGAAGATAATATTGTACTTGAACAATAGAATTTTCTTTTAACACATACGGATAAGTACTGCAAAGAACTTCAGCATACTCTTTCAACATGAACGCAATGGCATTTCTTTCTCTTGGGAATGAATTGGGTATATCTTTAAATGCATCGACTCCAGACAAACACCCTACTGATATTGATTGGGCTTCTTCTTGGGAATTTCTATATTTGGTCAAGTTTTCCAATTGCACTGGTACGCTAAATATCCCCATTGCAAAAACGACAAGAATTAATGGAATGGAATGAATTAATTTATTGAACAGTGATATAACTGTAGGGGTGATTTCTGTATTTTGAGCTTGGTAAATATATCGAATTTCTTCTGGTAATTCTTCATCATTAATATACAATTCGAGTAATTTCGAAAAGGATGCACCAGGTAGGTTTTGCACAAGAAGTTGATATTTCTCCAAAGTATCAAAAAATTCCAATGTATCCAAAATTGGTATTTTAGTAAATGTATTTACAAAAAATGAATTAATAATATTGGAAAAATTATTAGCAATTAATTTTTCAAGACTTGCATAATTTTCCAAAGATCGTTCTAATGAATATTTGGATTTTTTAATGGCTCCATTATTCGAATCGTACTTATTGAACAATTCCAGTATTAAAAATTCCACATTCTCTGGTGTCTCCTGCATATCTCTTAAGAATGGTCTCCATTTCATAATTGACGTAATTGACATATCCCAAATACATTTATCAAATGTAAATTTCTTTCTACTTTGTCGTTGTTGATTAAAATGATGTGACCCTTCAACACCACTAGATTCCCCCGGCGTACTACCAGTAGTACTACCACTTTTAATTTCCTTTAAATCTTTCAAAATTACATCCAATTTACTCAAAATATTCAATGATGCCGGATCATAACTAGAATAATCCTTCTGTTGATCATCCGTACGATAATGACAATTTATATTCCCATTCTTCATACATGACCCACATCGTGGTCGAACATTATCACATTTAATCTTCTTTAATCGACACGTATCACATGCTGTTAATGCACGTTTTCGAGGGTATGTGGCAGCTGCTCGATTTTTGGCTTGTGTCTGGCTATGTAATCGTTTCTTGGAATCTTGACTTTCAAGCGGAGAAGTTTGTGTAAGTTTTTGCGGAATTGTTTGATGGTTCGGAGGAGTTAACGAAGAGGAAGATGGAGGAGGTGGAACTCCAGGTACAACTTGAGGACCCGTTGCACTTGTTCCAGGAGGTCCTGGACGCGGGATTGGTATCAGGGGTTGTGGTTGCTGTGATAGTGGTGGTGGTGGTGGTTGTTGCTGTTGCTGTTGCTGTTGCTGCTGTCTTATTACTTGAGGTTGAGCTTGTCGATATTGTTGCTGTAGTTGTTGTGGTCCGGGTAGGTTCTGTATCATATGTGCCGGATACTGACCATTATTTCCACCGGGTTGATCTTGGTAATAACCTTGTGGTGTTGCATAGTATGCATTGGGTGCTGGTTGCGAAGGAGGAGGAGGAGGAGGAAGCTGTTGGTAATAATTCGGATGATAAGGACTTACTAAAGGTTGTGAAAGATGCGGCGCCTGTTGTGGTTGAGATGGCGGTTGTGGTGGTTGTGGTGGTTGCTGTTGTTGTGCACCGGGTGTATAATACTGAGGATTTGGTGGTGGTAATGACTGCTGTCGTTGATGATGTTGTTGTTGCATCGAAATCGAAGGTTTGGATTGTGGAGTTGTTGTGCCTGCAATTGAATTTTGAGCCAGAGAATCCGACTCACGTTTCAAGGGTGGCGTGCTCATGGGTTGAGGTAATATGATAGGGTAATTCCTAAGGCTAGTGGGAAAACAAGTGGTGGGGCTATTTGTGGCAAGAAAAACCGAAACTGAAAAATAGAAAATATAAAAAAAAAAAGAAAACCAGCAGCGAGTTGTTGTATCAAATAACAACAGGGTTGATGGAAACAAGCAATAGAAATAAAAAGAGCAAAAAGAGCAAAAAAAAAATCACACAATATGCCAGAGAAGAAATCTCGGAACGGCTCATCCATCTTATTTCCACAGAAACAGACGCAAAGACTTCAACAAGATGTGGCTATTGGATAGCATTACGGTAATTAGGGGGTAATGAATTCTTTCTTTCGTATCATATACGCATACTTTTCTTCTTGTAACTGCATGGTTTAACCAGGGGTAGGTTATGTTCCTATGCTCTTTCACTGTCGTTCAAGCAATCAGCCGCCTGTTCCAGTTTCAATACACGAGGTCAGATTTCTTAACCATTGACGTAACATAGATACGTCATAACTCTCTTACCCTCAAGAAAAACAAGGATAAGTTGAGAAATTTTCAGAATCAATTATCTACCTTTTGTTTTGAGCATTCGTCGTTGATTCTACTTTATGAGTTGTCTTCAGGAAAAGATTTGCATCTTTCTCTTGTACTCATATCACCTACATCATGAGGTGTAATGTGACTACAGCTACTGGTATTAGTAAATTGAATAATCCCACTGCCTTGCTAAACTGTTATTAAATTCATCCTCACCAAGTAATCGATACATATATGTATACATTAAATCGTTAAGACAAAATGAGACATAACCAGTGTTTGTTTCTCATTACGTTACATCACATTACGTATCTATGTACACATACACACAAATCTAGCTGAACTCACTCTAAAAAAATAACTGACAATATGTTTGTCCTCTCCTACTTAACCTGGTGGCAATTGAGATGCATCAACGATATCAGCAGCGGCAATGACTTCGTCTTCTTGCTCAGCATTAGCATCCAATGGAGTTCTTGGTAAGGCCATCATACCAGATCTTGCCAATTCCAAAATACCAAAAGGTTGCAATAAAGTAATGAAAGAAGTGACCCTTGATGGTTTAGCACTTAATTCCACAACAACATTTCTGTCGGAAATGTCAACAACTTTACCACCAAATTGTTTAGTCAACGTGGAGATATGATCCAAATGTAAATGTTTTTGTCTTAAAGCTTCACTTGGAGCCAAATTACTTGGATGATAAGCTGATTCAGAAGCACTCAAATCAGGAATAGATGAAGCATCATCAATGTGTAATTGATGAGTAGCGATTAATTCTTGGAAATATTCTGGTCCCAATAATGAAACTCTAGCTAATAATAATTCTCTCTTGATGATTTCAGCATTGGTATAATCCAACACGGCATAAACAGGAACCAAATCTTCAATTTGTCTTCTGGCTTGTTCAACAACACCATCTTGACCTTTCAAAACAATGGTCATTCTTGACAAATCTTTAACTTCGGTATTACAAACAACCAAAGAATCAATATTGAATCCTCTAGCTGCCAAAGTACCAGAAACCCCCGATAACACACCAGGTTCATTTTGTACCAAACAATTCAAAACATGTTGCTTTGGTGGTGCTTTGGAAATAACTGGGGTTTCATATAAGATGGAAGAAACCGCAGTATCAGCTGACCAATTTGGAGTCTCTAAAGTTGGCAATGGTGGTCTCTTTTGATTACGGTGTAAATTTTTATATGCTAATGCAGAAGTAGAACTGGAACTTCTGGATCTGGTGAATTGTCTCAACACAGTTGAAGGTCTGCTTCTTAACATGGTTGAAGACATGATGAAAGATGGCGAGATGGGGGGAAAAGAAATGGGAAAAGAAGTCGGAGGGGTGTTTTTGAAATATCTGGAATTTTTTTTTTTTTTCACTCTCTCGCTCTCTATGTGGTGTCAGAGTTAGTCAGAGCCAACTGTTAGTGCGGGTGGGTGACTAACAAATGGACCTACGGAGAAAATGAAAATTTTTATGAACCGTCTTCACGACATTGTCGCCGTATTTTTTTTTGCTCCCGTTTCGGCCCTGAATAGGAGCTTTCGAAATAGCAATATACAAGTAGAACAGAAGAGGAATGATTTACTAGTTACATGCATTACAGATCAATAAACTAGAAGTTAGCTTCTTTAAGGAAAACCGGATTTCAGGAGTTCATGAAAATTGATCTGATGAAACGGAGTTAGTTTCCGACAATCCATACCACGAAAGTGAATGGGAACTGTTTGAATTATGCTCATTTTAAAATCATGACATGATGGTACAATGATCGTAAAAGGACTACATTCAGCTGAAGTTCAGTAGTCGGGTATTCTTCCTCAGAAACACATTAAAGTGGCTGACCAGAAAACTATTGATTCTACCATTCAAAGTTACATTCGCTGAGTTCAGCGATTTTACTCCTAAATGAGCCTTTTTTGGTAGTATTCGCAATATGATATATATTCTGCATACTGTTGGAATAATCATTTACCTCAGTAAAGATATTTTACTATTGTGATCACATGGTTGTTAATCAGATGATGTATTACCACGTGATTTTGACGAGAAGTCAAAAAAAATTGCGGATTTTTCTCTTCCTCATTGTCCGTAACAGTTTTCTGTCGTTTAACCAAACAAAAACACAGAAACGCAATTTGTTGGTAGAACATAGATACCAGACGAGTGAATTACACAATATGATCAAGTGAGACAATAGAATACCAACAAGGTATGTGTAATATTAAATAATTGTAGAAGTATGCTCTATAATTCTTTGTGTATACATCGATAGTAATTAATTAAGAGGTAAACGTGGGTAGGCTGCAACTGGAACCATTTTTCTACTTTGCTATCTTGCTTTTTTTTTCAGTAGTACTCAGCGCAATCGTAGAATTGATGGTACAAGAATAGTAAATATTAATAAAATTGTGTATATTAAGATAAAACAAATGGGACTCAGCGTCTCTTTTCTTTAGTTTAGTTTGATTTTAAAATAAAACGATAAATTGCAATATATTAAAACAAAAAACTCAAACAATTGGGTCAACCCCTAATAAAAAGAAAAAGGGAAGGGATGTAGCAAACAACTTCTACACTTACAACAACATAGCTAAAGCAGCCAAGACTGGAGCGACGGCAACAGCAGTGACGGTTTCACCAGCACCAGTTTTGGTGATGGAGTAAGTGGCAGTGGTGTGTTTACCAGTGGAAGTGGAAGTGATAACGTGTTTGGTAGTAGAAGAAGATTTGTTCTTGGTGGTGGTAGTAGAAGAAGATTCTTCTTCTTCGGTAGATGAAGATTCAACAAGGGTGGTAGAAGAAGTCTTCTTATCTTTCTTAGCTGTAGAAGTAGTTTTCTTTTCAACTTCGGCATCTTGATCTTTCAAGTTGACGATGGCTGGGTAGTTGAATTGAGCATCTTGAACAATCAATTCGTCATCGTTGATTAATCTGACTTGTTCCAAGTTAATGGCGAAAGCAGTGGTAGCGATGGAAGCTAAGGCTAATAATTCGAATCTCATTTAAATGTAATTTGATAATTATAAAGGTTCAAAAGAAAGAAAGAAAGAAAAGAGTAAAAAAGAAAAAGAAAAAGAAAAAGCAAACAAAAAAAAATTGTATATGAATAAAAATAATGAAGAATTTCACAGTGGTTATATATTAAAGCACATAATTTTACGTTGACAGTGGTGCGTGGGAAATATAGCGCTTCATTCTCTGTTTCTCTCTTTCTCCTTCTCTTCTCTTCTGATTTTGTTCAACTTTAGTCTCAATTAATTAATTAACTAATTAATTTATAAGGGATGCACAAAAACTGTGAAATATTTTCACCTTAGTTTGCTATTCTTCTATTGTTCTGTTGGTGCAGTGTGGTATTTTAATTTTTATTTTTAGTTTGCAGTTTGCAGTTTGCAGTTTTCAGTTTTTTATTTTGCAGGTTGTGCCACACACAAAACCCAAATACAGTACGCACACACACGAAAACCGCAAAAGAACCCGAAGCCTAAAACAGCATAAATAAAATAACCCACATTTCCTTATCCCCCCACCCCATCGCAGGTACACGTCTAAAAGCTATTGTTTAGCTTGGACTGGATCTAGACTCACTCACTCTATATTATTCTTTATACCGTTCCTACGATATTGTTATATATAGTCGTTATTGTTTGTTTTCCTAGATGTGAAAAATCTTACATTTTGACCAATCAAGTTAAATGTCGTGTGACGTTAAGCTATAAAGCAACATTTCCTCTAGAACTTGAAACTTAATCTTGTTTGTGCTGAACAATGATTTTGTAAAATTTTTGCACTTTCAATTTCAGAATTACATATTGAACAATCAATCTTAACCTTTTGTGTAAAACCACTACTACTACCTTATACTGCTATTGCTATTCATATGCAAAAAAATCGAATGCTACATTACTTCCCTCCAATGCAACATCTGATCTCGATCGATGTCCCTCCCACACCCTTTTGACATCCCTTGTAATATAATATTACTGCCGAACTTCATTTTTTTTATGTAGGTTTTGATCCAAATAACCATTCCAACTTCTTTAAATTGACGGTCATCTTTTCATCTTTTTAGCCACTCATAAAAAATTAGTAAATTCAGATACAACCTTACTGCTCGGTCCTAAAAAACTTTAATCTTTATATTTGGAATTTATACTCGTGTGACCTTATTTTTTTTTCGTCTTCTAACTCTTCGTGTTCGTGTTATTGTTCGTCTTGGTCCACAGTTAGTAGTCTATTGTTTGGTTCGATGGTTAGTATACAAAAAGTTTATGAACCACTACCACAGTTCAATACTTATCATGAACGGCAACTTTTATTTTATTTTATTTTATTTTATTTCATCTCGTTAATTTCTATTTTTTTTATCAAAGTCTCTTTATCTAACTTGTGTTATTTCATTATCCATTTCTTCAAATAGCTTATCAGAAAACCGAATGTGAAATTTGAAAAATAATACATATAGAAATTAACTTACATAAGATACTCTAGTCAGTGAAAAATTTTATTATTACTACGTTTATTATTATTATTATTATTTAGTCGGTTATTAAAGCACTGTTTGCCAAGAATGGGCCATAACCTGTACCAACTTCAACACCAGCATCAGCACCGGAAGTTTTTAGAATAAGTTATTAAAGCAGAACTATTTCCATTTATCAAACTAAATACTCTTTTTGTAAAGGTCGGATATTCAACCATGTTAAACCGCGTTTCTATATCGATGTGATGGGTTCTTGTTCGAGATATGTTATCGCATGTCATTAAAATGACAACCCCTGGAAATACTACTCAAACCCCTGCTAAGCCCTTGTCATTTAAGATTCACAATAACGAGGTGCCTCTGCATGTACGGTGTTTTTTTCTTTTTATGAACCAATTGACCTTATTGTTTAAACTAACATCGTCAAAAATGTTAGCACATGTACACGGCTGAATAAAATGATTGTAAGTACAATCACTTTTGTCACATACAGTTCGCGCTTTAGTTTAAGTAATAAAAAAAAATAAGACTGTATTCAGTTCTAATTTTTCATGCCGCGCATTCTTTCCTATTTGGGTTATTTTCCGTTCCATTGCCGCATATGAATTTCCGCACATCTCGTAATTTTTCGCAACTTTTCCAATGGCATAACATATAAAACACACCATACACAACGAAACCAACAAAAGAAAACAACATGATGGTTTATATTCATGATAATGTCTCCCGAAATAGTTTGCTATTTATCATTCCCAGTACCATCTCCTTTTCGTTTTCCTCATAAAAGATAGACAATAAATCATCTTGAATGAAATTAATCTACACAATTGCTATATGTTATCATGTTTCCAATATGGTGTTGTTGGTGCAATCCCGGGTAATTCCTCGATCAAATTATGATATTAAATATAATGGCAGAAAACAAATTCGAGGTAAAGAAATGCATGAATTTAAAGTTCTTGGAGGTCCCTATCAAACAAGAGTGAGTTATTATGTTGATTCAAATGGACAATATTTCCATGATCATGATCATCATGGAAGTTACGAACAAGATAATGATGGAATGCAGGTGTTAAGTAGAGATGAAATTGGCGTTAAATTGGGTAATATTTATAACAATCTCTTCTAAATAAATAAATAAATAAATTGCTAACTAACTAATCCGATTACCTTATAACCAAGATAATAGAAATAATGAACTACCAGCAATTAATCCACTTGGAATATGATATTGATTTCCATGATTTATCGAACTAGTTGATGATACAGTGTTGCTACTTGTTTGAGTGGCAGTTGAATCGGTATCTGTTGGTGTGATGGTATCAGTAGCGTGATCGGGACCGATTGTAGTTCGATCTAGTGGTTCAGCAGGCACTGTAACTTGATTCCGGGCTTGTAATCGTACGAAAACTGGATATACCAATGCATGTACGCACATTGCAGAAATGGCAATAATCCATAATAATTTGTTTAATCTCATAATAATTGTAGTGATGATGATTATTGAATTATTGAAAAAAAAAAAATTATTCAAGAGTTGTACATTAATCAATTACTATTTATAGTAGAATTTACATAAGTAAGTTGTATTCGATTGAGTAATTGTTTTTTTGTTGTTTGTTTGTTTGTAAGTTCAATGATGACTAATGTTTTACCAGAGTAGATTCTTCTATTGTCAACGGGAGGTGGAGAAAAGAAACCCCCGACACTCTGTTAACTCCCTCGCTCCGTGTTCTCACTTTCCGTGTATCTTGTTCTTATCATGAGGTCTTAGCAATTTTCCAGCTATTGGTCACTACTCCTAGTAAACAACATCAAAACAATGCAAAAAAAAAATTAGTTCCGCATAAAAACCGAAGTAAAACCCGCACTCCGACCCAGCCAATGACAAGTTGTGCTGTGTGGTATCTAGTACCGTGTACAACCTCCATTTATAGAAATGAACAAAGGTATGTTTGTTCGTAAATTAAAACCAAAATCAGAAAGAAGAGTCGGTGAATTTCATTACCACTGTCGCAATTATGAATTCTAAAAATAATTCTCTAACTCCGTTAACACAATAAATTTCAGTCATTTTCAAGGGGTGAAAAAGTGGCGGCAAATGAAACTGACAAAAGTAATACTTCTAAGCCCATCAAACAGAATATGGCTGACATCAATACTACCTCTCGATGGAGTCTAGATCCACTACCAAACGGGTCAATTTGTCAGACGTGGAGACAAATGAATTAGAACAATACATCGCATTTTCTTCTAAAGAAATGGATGGGGATTACTAAGCGCAATGTGATACAATCATCAATTTAGAAAGCTACTTTCGTGGCGAATATATTCCAATTGGAATTCGGAATTTGGTTATGTATTCGAGAATCATACTATAAATAAATAAAACATAATATCAATTGTATGTTCTTTAGGCATATATTACCACTGAGATAAACAAAATTGTAACCATTAACCATAGTCTAAGTCCAGCACCCAGTGACAAGGAATCAGCAGTAGATGTAGTTGTTGACCTAACAGCAGCAGAAGTTTCTGGATTTTCCCTGATCTCAGATGTTGATAATGAACTAATTAGTACTGAAGTAGTTTCCGACAACGATGATGATGTAGTTGATAATGGAACTATACCAGAATATGGATCATATGTTGATTTAGCAACCAATGGGCCAACTTGTTGACCTCCTTGTTTTTCAGGCACATATGTGGAAATACTTTGACTGGTGAAAAATTGTATAATCGTGATGATTATGATTAGTATTCTTGGAGTAGTCATGATTTTGTAATTGTAATTGTTATTGTAATGAATGAAAATATCATGAAAAATAGAAAAAAAAAATGGAATAGTTTTGCCACTTTATACATTTCGCAAATATTCCTTTTGGAAATCTTGTTTATTGTTTATTTATTTCTCCAGGATGATTCACAATGAATATGTTATTGTTTTTGGATTTTAATTTGCATGATTGGCTTTGTCAACCAGAGCAAGATGATGATCATTATGTTTGTGGTACTGTCTGTCCCGATCGTCAAAGCATTTCAGCGAACAATTTTCCGAATCAAGATTGCAACACCGGGGAAACACCATAGTGCAATTTCAGCTCGGCATAATTGTATGTTCTATTTTCTCTTTAATTGGAAAAAAATTGGGTGCAAAAAAAAAACAAGCAAAAAAAATCCTGGCTTTATTTGGATGACTAATTATAATAAAATAGCAACCAGGTGGTTAAATAAACAAATGATCAAAAATCCGAATCCCAAAAAAGAAACTCCTACCGTTTGATTTTTTTTAGCCGTCATTTAAACTAACTCACGTGTTTCTAATATCAACAACTAACAATACGACACTCCTTGGTGGAGTCATCATTTGTTTGTTTTTTTTTTCGTCTTGGTGTGCATTGTTGTTGATGGTATAAACCGTTTTTTCAATTGTTTGATCACCGTATCTCCACTTTTCACAACACCCATCTTAAACTTAAAGGTTTTGTTAACATTTGAGTTTATTATTGTTCTGGTTATGGTTACTTTCATTTGATAAGTAAAGACATAATAATTTCAAAATTGTCAACCTTATTTGGATCGTAGTAATACCGAAAAAAATTACTTGTTGTGGCAATCCTTGCGATTCATCGATCTGGGAATGACGCCCTATTTACTTTTTTTCCCCGTACCAATGGACATAAACCTTTGCACCCACCGCGACAAATATGTGGAATAGAAAAAATTAACACACCAAACTGGTCATAAGTATTTGCACAAACTGCGCGTGTGTTTAGTGGACTCAGACCAGGCATTGTGTTTTCGAATTTGGTGTATATTATACTCCAATAAGAAAGAAAAAGTAGAAAACAGTGAAAAAAGTGGAATGAATTTTGAAGGTTTATACGGCAGCTGGAATATCCATGCGTGTGTTAAAAAGGGTGCTTCTTTTTGCACCCGCACGTATAAACTAATGCTCTCATCGAAGTCATACTTCAATAGTATCCAATATGATATATTCCTCTTATTCGCATATATGGACAAACTGCCTTATTCATACTAAACGGTATTTCAGTTTGACAGTCGGTTTTGGTTCTTCTTATTTATCTGTTTAAGTCACATCTCTCAATTTTGCAACTCAAAAGCAATGCAACCAATACAAATGTAAAATAGCCAAGCTTAGTTGGTAAATTATCAGCAAATCAACATGTGGCATTATAGCTTTATAGAGAAATAAAGCAGTCTTATTTAAAACCACTGCTCTCATAAATACCTCATTACTGATGGTCTTCATGATAGCACTCTCTCACAAGGATACCCTTACTTTGAGCTCCACATTCCATCGTTCGCTAAATAAACTTGTTTTCTGATCGTTCTGTCAGTGGGAACACCCAAGCAAGAATGCACGAGGTGTTGATCTTCATTTTGATGTCCCTTCTTTCCATATTCAGGAACAACTTAACTGCTTTTCCAACTGGCGTAAACTATTCTGTCTTTCTCGTAATGTGATGTGAAATTATTACCAGCATGATCGGAAAATTCAATAATCCAATCCACATCTGAACAGTACACTCGAATTATGTCTCCGTGCCGCTTCCAAAACGAAAATACGAGCTCCAAGTCATAAATTTCCAAAATAACTAAGAATTCAAGGTCCTGAATTCGTGTGCCCATTTGTTCTTTTAATTGTTGATAAATCTCCAAGACACGTTTGGCGCCACCCTGTATCTTAAACTTTTGGCCCGTTATCGCCTTTTCCACCTCCAACTTCCCTTGATGCTCAGGCATCTTAAACCATCTCCATGTTTCCCTGTCATCATTAAGTTCTAATACAGTCAGTACAATGACGCTTATAACGTCTTCCATAGAATAGTAAAATTTTGTTGTACCTTGAACCTCGATAGAACTCTTTATAATTGGTGTTCCTGGTAATGAACTGGTCGTTGTATTAGTTTGCCTTTGAAGTCAACCCTTCTTCTTAAAAATTTTCATGGTTTGTTAGAGTGTAAACAAAGATGAAGGCATATTGTTTTTGAATACACGTTTCTGGGACATTACTTGGTCTTCTCTTTATAAGAGTTATTTCCGTTGTAGTTTCCTCGTACAATAGAATATTACCGTACTCTTACAGAGATGATACCAAAAAATATTAAGCGTATTCATACGTTTCAACCAAATGGAAAGTGTAGCTGCTGGTTATATTTAAACGCGCCGGTATTACGGATCCTGTGGTTTTATGAAATTATATGTAGTTATCTAGAGGATCGCATAAATTTTTTTTGCAGGAAACTTCGTTATCTAAAGGAAACTCCAATAAGAGCAATACATTTAAAGAGGATAGTAATGACAAAGTCATTTCCGCAAAGAATTCAAGTTCTGTCTTTTACACTACCAAACCATGTCAATTAACAAAGAGAAACACCATGATCAAGAAACACATAACAAAAAGGACGACTCCAGTGCAGAATTAAGTTCTACCTGTGACGAGGAAACGATCTGTGAGCCGCGTCCTCTCCCAATTACAAAGAATGGTTTGAACCACCTATCCGTCATTGGAGACGGTTCATTCATTATATTTTCAAAACAGTCGTTGAATTGAAGCAGGATCTTGATGTTTGGAAATGGTTCAAATTCCCAAACTACAGGGGGAAACAGATAGTGCAAGCTTTAGTACAGCCCGAGAAGTTCACGATATACGGTGGACCACAATATACCCGGAACATATACCATCGGTTGAAAGCAAATGTTGGTGAACGAATCCTGGAACTTCAATTCCTAGTGGTCTCAAAGTTTGGAGATCGCGAGTTTGTGACTATCTTTTGGACTTGGTCCGATTTAGAGATTCGTGTTTACGATGTATTGAAAGAAGATCCAGAACTGCTCTATGGCCATGCTGCGACCAATTTTAAATCAAAGTGGTATTGTTCTCATAAAGCTACTGTGACATGGGAGTGCTCCTCTCAATTTACGAATGATGCCGTTGACCAGAGACTTGAAAAAGAACTGCCAACAGGAAGAGTTGTCGTTTCTGGTAACAAGCTCACTAAACAATTTGAGGCTGTGAATTGTTGAAGACTTTTAAGGATGACATGCAGGAAGTGTAATAGAGTTGTTTTATTCACAACATATGGCACACATTTCTGGTATTAAATTATTTGGTCGTGTAATATGAAATGTTTAGTGGGCAGCAGTATTAATAAATTTGTCCCACTAAGCCTTGGTATAAACATTTCTCAACAAATAATTTCAATGCTTTTGTCGCAGTGGTTTGAAATAGATGCAAAAAAGACCTGTCTTTTCATTGAATGAGCAAACGAAATCGTACTTTTTTATATATATACATATATACACATCTCTTTCTTAATATTTATGTCTTACAACTTCATCAATAGCCTTACAGAAGTATTCAACATTATGATCATTCAACCCAGCAATATTAACTCTACCAATCGAAGTAGAATAAACATGATGTTCACTAATCAAACGATCATTTTGTTCAGGAGTTAACCCACTATACCAAAACAAACCATTTTGTTCAACAACATTTGACCAATCACCAGGAGTATTTAATTTTTTCAATTGTTCCAAAACTTGCTTTCTTAAACTTTTCAATCTTTTCGTCACTTCAGAAACTTCATCATGCCATTGTTTATTAGATTCTTTATTATTGATCACCAACGATGCAATTCTGGCACCAAAGGCAGGAGCAAATGAAACTTCTTGACGGAATGTACGTACTAATGTAGATTGAGCATTAGGAATATATTCTTTATCTTGAACAATAACATGGGTACATCCAATTCTTTCACTATATAATCCCAAATTTTTAGAAAAACTTTGCGCCACTAAAAATTCCAAATTTTGCTCATATGCATATCTGACAACCCATGCATCTTTATCGATATCACCACTGGAAAATCCCTGATATGCTAAATCGAATAAAACCAAATGATTTCTTTGTTTCACAATGTCAATGATTTCAATCCATTGATCTTGGGAATAATCGGCCCCCGTTGGATTATGACAACAAGCTTGGAATAAAAATACCGACGCTTCATCAACGGTTTTTAATGTTTTAATAACATCGTCAAATTTAATCTCTCTGGTAGTTTCATCATAATGGGTATATGTTTCAACTTGTCCACCGGCATGTTCAATCATTTGGACATAATTGGACCATGTTGGAGTACCTAAATAAAATTTCTTAAATCCCAGTTGAAGAATTAAAAGCATTGCCATATGTAATGCACCAGATCCTCCAATTGTTTGTATACTGGCAATCTTACCTTCTTTAACGATTTCATCACCAAAGACAACTTTTTGTGCAGCGGTGACGAATTCAGGAACACCAGACATGGTGGTATAATTATGCCCAGGGTCATTATTGAATAAAGTTTCTTTGGCTTTCTTTACGGTTGGGAATGTGTATAATTCTCCACTTGGATCTTTATAAACCCCAATACTAACGTCGACTTTGTCTTGGTTGGGATCTTGTTTGTAAAGTGTCATGGTTTTGATAATTGGATCTGGTTCTTCTCTGAACAATCCGGAAAATTTACTTTGAACAGTCATGGTGGTGGTATGATTAACTTAACTTTGATGATAGAGAATATAAAGAAAGCAAGAAATCTCTATATGTGGCGAGAAAAAGGGGAGCAGAAACGAGTGTTTTTGTATTTGGGGTTTGGAGAAGAAAAATTTTCGAATTGGTTGAAAAATTTCCTAAACATTATTTTCCACAACTCCGAAACCGGAAGGTGGTTGCGGCTCACTTTTTTTGCGGGTGTTTCCGCTCATTACCGTGCCTGTAGAACCCCGACCCACGCGCAACCACCTGCCAGTTCCCAGTCGCTATAACCACTATAATCCAATACTCTCTTACTGCAAAAACGCCTCATGAATTCCGCTTGAGGGAAAGGCAAAGGTGTGGAACAGGATTTGTGGCTCTTATATTTGAATAGTTTAATCTAATCTAATCTAATAAATCTAATGTAACGTAAAGTAACACAGCTATGCCCATTTTTTATTGTCCGCTTTGAATAATATTGTTACAAATATTTATAATATCGGTGTCACCTGCTTCTTCTTTTTTTGCAAGATTAACGGTCGAAGCAGCAACATATTTCAAATTGTTTTCAATTGCTTTAAATTGCCAATTTTCAAAATTTCCTGCTTCTTGTGATGCTTTTTGCGCTTCCAAATTGTTAAATAATTCCGATAACACGTTTACAAGTGGCGTCAAATATGTATCGCGTAAATTAATTGTGGATATTTTACCATCGCTTAGTGCCGTATTGATCATGGCAATAGTCTTCAATTGTTCCAAAACATTGTTCGTATTGACTTTTGTTACCACGTCGTTAATTAATTCCCCATATGATTCAATATGTAATTGTAAAAGTAGATATTTTATCTCTAATACTGAAGATGATTCTTTATCATTATCTAAAATAAGATTTATCAATGTTGTTGGTAAGACTATACTGGCAGTGGCAGCTAATTTGATTAATTTTTTAATGAATTTATAATAAAGGGTTACAATTTCCTTATAATAGTCCTTATTATCAATGACCATCTTTGATAATGCTAATAATTGATTTTCATAACTTCCAATAATTTCTTTAGTTGAAATCTCATCCAATAAATTATTCCATAAATGAATTGATTGAATTTGAACCACATCGGTTATTTTATTGTTAAAATATAAGGAAACCAATTTCTTAATTCCTAAATTTTGATCCACTAGGGAATAAATTTTCTTGAATGATGCAGCATCATGGATTGAATTCCCTACTGTTATACAGCATGCCCCAAATACATAAGGATCAGTGGTTTTTGAAATGATATCTAATGAAGTTTCCAAAGATTCATCTACTGCCAATTCACTAGCTAGGGCAAATAATTTCCGTTTGATTATTGTAGATCTTTTATTCGGAATATGATCTAAAACCTTCTTATACGCGTCATTTGAAGGTTTATTCAACCCTAATAAATCAACCCAGACAGTTTCGGTTTCATCATCTTTGTCTTCCACTTCCTCATCTTCTTCATCTTCATCAAGATGAAAATCAAAGCACAGGTTTAAAAACCTGTTATCGTTCTCGTTTCTTACTGGTACATTCGACAACAACTCATACACAAAGTCCGCAACATGACACCAAGTTTCTTCCGTCACAATAGGGTACAACGCGTCTTGGATATTCTGATCATGCAAAAACTTCAAATATTTTGCTTTATTCTCCGTTCCAAATATGAATTGGTCCAAGAATATGAATATAAATTCCACCACATCATCAACATCATTTATGTGATTCTTAATTATCGACCACATCCCAACTACATGTGAATCAGACACATTAGTTAAATAATCCCTATTGGTATCATTATTCGCCGAAATATTGATCAAAACTCGTAATGTTTCCAATTGTAATTTGGTCGATGATTGTAATAAAAATTTATTGAAATTGGGGATAAGAACAGATAAATGAGCATGAATTGCAATTCTATTTGATTCTTCTCTTAATTCATCACCTAATTTGTTTAAGGATTCGAGTAGATTCTCGGATGTTTGTATTTTGTTAATTAAATCTTCCATTGAATGCGCTAACCTGGGGTTGGCTTCATAAAAAATATACCGAGATCTCTCTTTCCCCAATAAGCTTTTCAAATCTGTTGATAACTCAAGGGGGGAAGAGACAGACAGACAGACAGAAAAAAAAAATTGCAACTTTTACTCACGTGACTTAGCTTCGAAATTGTCAATCAATGTTTTATCTTTCGTGAAAACGTATAATATATGTATAAATATATAGAAATGGCTATAGACCAAATAAAAATCAAACTAATCTTTTATATGTATGTGTGTAGATATCTATCCCTTTTTTTTGTTTGTTTGTATTATTCAAAAAACTTTTCTCCATTTTTTAATCCTAAAATGTATCGAACATCAATAGCAAGACTTAAACTTTTCAATAATGGTAATAAGTTCAACAAATCCCGATCATTTTGATCATTAATCCATCCTTCAATGGTGATTGCATTTGCTTCATGTAAGGCATAACTAATTGGTGAATTATCCAAGATCATTACATTTCTTAAATCATCATCTCTAATGAATTTAGATAAATCCTTAATATATCCTACTCCTTGTCTATAAGTACAATCATTTCTATAATATCTTTTCGTGAATATTTTAGTTGGTTGTTGTTGTTCTTCTTCATTGTCGAGGGTTGTTGATCTTCCTCTTCCTGCTCCTCCCTTTTGATTAAGTTTATCCAAAACTTCGCTTTCCAACCAATCAATAATTGGATCAGCATATTCTTTAACACTCGCTGTAAATATTTGCAATTCGAACCACTGCAGGGCTTCTTGTAAGAAATAATCACAGAACGGACGTTTATGAACATAATATAATGACGAGATGTTGTTCAATTTAATTTCAATCATTTTCGATTGCGTACTTGATCGAATCCACAGCTTATTCAAACTATGAATCAAAGTTTCATCTAAATCAAGAATAAGGATTTTTTTGCGTTTAATATTCGATTTAGATCGTGATATGGGATACAATCTCGGTGGAGCAGGAATCCAGTATTTATTTGAAGATCGTGATTTGGCATTATTTATTATAGTAGTTGTTTTGTGGGTAGTAACATTTTTATTTTTTATTATGTTGGTGGTGGTTAAATTGTCTTCATTGTTATTGTCTTGTAAAAGGATGTCTTCTTCTTCTTGCTCAGGTTCAATTTCGCTGATTTCATCAATTGAAGCCAGTCGAGGGCGATGTGAGGCAAATTTTGTCGATGACGATAATTCGTGGGGTAATTCTGTGATTATACCTGGGGGTATTAGATTTGACAGTGGTTGCCTTTGCCGTTGTGCTAATTGTTGTTGTTTGTTATGCTTGCTCGTAGCTTCATCTTCTTTTGAATCGTTTGGTTGTGGTGATGATGGTTGTTCTTTTTTGAACAATAAATATGCAATGTACTTGAATGGGAACATGATTAATAAATATGACAATACGATGGGATTCCAATCAACAAAAACCACATATATGATAGAACGGCTTTGTTGGGTTGTCAATGTGCCGAATGGAGACGATTGTTCTTTGCTTGTTGGTTCGGTTGTGATTAAATTGATGGAGTCGTCATCTTCTTCGATGTCTTCTTCTTCATCATCAACAACGGCAGCAACGTGTCGTATAGGTTGCTCACTTTCTCGTTTCTCCTCAGCCTCGGCTGCTTCGTCCAAATCTTCTTGTTCATCATCTTCTTCCTGTACTTGAGGTTGTTGCTTCAGTAGGTCTTCTTCTTCTAGCACTTCATCTTCTTCCTCTAACTCACCCTCTTGTTGTATGAGCTGTTGCTCGTGGGTGGGATATAGTTTGTCCAAGGAAGTTACCAATGATTTGATTGAATTCATTGGAGGGGTAGTGGCGGTGGATGAAGGAGAATTGCTATGTAGTAGACGATATAAAGAAAGAAGGGAGGAATGAAAGTGGCTGTATAAAAAAGTAGTGTATGGTAGTGTAAGAAGAAGTAGTTGGTAGTAGTAAGTAATGAAGTGGTAAAGAAAGTGGTAAATGAGATGTCAAAAGCCTAGTGGGAATTTCTAGTGTGTCAAATATAGTATGTGAGCAAAAGAGAGTGAGAGAAAGAGTGAGAGTAGGGAAGGAAGGTGGTACTGCATATGGTTGGGTGGAGTTTTTTGGGTTTTTCTGTTGTTTGCTTGTGCGTGTCGTACAGAAATTGTTGGTCTTGTTCTGGTGAGTACACGTTATGTATATAATGATATATATATATATATTAACTGGTACTAATACTACCATTATTACTGCTGCAACTATTACTACAACTACAAGAAAACAACACCTTTAAAAAAAAAGCAAAAGAACAAATTAATATTTGTATATGTACAGATATGTTGTATTACCCAACTTAACTAACAAGCACCAATTGCTGGTTTTTGGGGATGTCGCATTTTTTGTTCACTATACTTCTTACTTTTTCGTGACTTGTGACTTCCCACTGGAGATTTGTGACTTGTGATTTCGGTTTCAGCTTCTTCCACTTCTGGCTGATGACTTTTGACACTTTTGTTGGGATAGTGGGGCCGCCAGTGTCATCTATCTTACTTTCTCAACTATATCATTCTCTCACTTTCAATTTCTGCATCATAATTCAATAATCACTTGCTCGTTTCATTTTGACATTATTGCTTAGGTTTCGGAACCACCCACCACGTCTCCCGTACCTTCGGCATGGAACAACTTTCGGATACATTGTCTCTGATCTATATTATTGTTCTTTTTCTGATTTCCCAGTCCACGTTTTTTCTTTCTCATCTGTCGTTGTTACATATTCTACTAACAATAGCTCATCTCGCATACATCTCCATTATTCCCAATTTTTGAAATAAAACGTGGGGACATTAAATATTTGATTCGCGTATCTTCCCAAACCTATTCCCATTACTCGCCGATTCCCTGATTCTCTTATTCTCTCATTCTCTCAGACTTGTCTTTGTGCTTATTTGTGGAGATTAGAATTTTTTTGTTGGTTCTTGAAAGATGATTTTGTGTACTTTCTCTCTCGATTGCTCTTTTCTTCTTGTTCTTGCTATTGCTATTGCTATTGCTATTGCTATTACTATTAGTACAATTTTTTTACATTTGATTCAGACTAATGCGACAAAATTATTTGAACCATTTATAGAAAAATGATCATACTAAGGCGGACAAATCTATTCATATCAACCCCCACTGAAAGCTTCATATTAAATGACCAAATAAGTTAACACCAAGAGTGTATGATATATGGTATGAACAATTACTGTCACCTGGAATGAACATAATTTATTTATTACTACGAATTGAATACTTTGCTTCCTATGAATAATTTTGTCGCACCAGTACGAACAATAATCTTACCATTGGTACGAATTGAAAATAAAAAAGCTGTAAAAATCTTTTTTCTATTCATTTGCTTCTATATGTAGGATTATAAAGAAACAGCAATTTCAGAACTTTTGGTTACATTTTCACGTGATTTGTTACTTGATTTAGAGAAAAATTAGAAAATAAACGTTCAGCAGTTCGCCCTTATTCGGTTTTTCTACATTTTTGGGTCCCGGGCACGTGTTTTGGACGTGCCGCGGTCCCCCCTCCCCAATTTTCACCCCAAATCGCGCTTTTTTTGCGCGCTGGGGTGGGCCCACCGAGGGCCACCGGCTCCCCCCACTTTGGCGGACGGAGGGTGTCCTACCGGGGAGATTCCCCCGGTCTCGACCCCCCATTTTGGGGACTTTCTGCCCCAGGGCCTAGGGAGCCCAGGAGACTGGGAGGTTAGTCAATCCCCCCAGCCTCTACTAATCCCCCACCTTACTCGCTGGGGGGTCTTCGGCAT
Source organism: Candida labiduridarum (assembly GCA_030572435.1). Lineage (NCBI taxonomy): Eukaryota > Fungi > Ascomycota > Pichiomycetes > Serinales > Debaryomycetaceae > Candida > Candida labiduridarum. The sequence goes on from JAJLZW010000004.1 coordinate 215,442, forward strand.
CGGGACAGCTCGGGAATAAATTGCTGCCCCGATGGAACCCAAGGAAGTGGTGACTAGTCACTTCCTTGTTTGAAGAGCCACCGCTAATCCACAACCCCCTTTAAGATGTGGACTCTACTCAAAGTAGTTCAAGGAGGCGTTAACCTTATTTGGGCGGCTCTTCAAAATATCTGTCTAAAGGCTCTGCATTCTCATTTTACTGCACTTGTATTCGTCTTATTACTCTTTTGAAAGGATAATATTTGATAATTTATGGGAAGGGAACTTAACCGCCATCTAAATTTTAACCGCCATATAAATTTTAAGTTAGTAAATAATTCAATATATAAATGACTTAAAAAGTAATACATACATCCCAAATGTTGTTATAATTGGATTGATTGATCAATTACTGATGTAATTGATGATGGATTGAAGTTTTATTGATATGATTGTTGATTGATTGGATTTGTTGTTGATAAAAAACAAGAAAGAAGAAAGAAAAACGTGTTGTAAAAAAGTCTTTTTTTTGGGAAACTTGCTCTCCTTTTATAGTTGGGTTTTCTCATAGCTGTGTGCTTATATTTTTGCAACAGAGATTTAGTGTGCGTTGTAAAGCTTAGAATTTTTGATACATTTTTTTTTACAACCATTTCTCACTGTCTTTTGTTGAGAAAAGAAATTAATCCAAGAAGTGCACACCACTGTAAATGTCGGGAATGACTTTTACACACCACTTTTGGTATTTAGCATGATCTTTAATAGATCATGGTTATTTTACATAGACTTGGTTTATGTATGATGCCATGCTTTGTCATGGGTTGCCATGGGCAGTTTGCCATGATTCGTCATGGGTTTTAATTACTATTTTAGAATAGTACCATATATTATAAATACGTCATTCATTATTATGTGTGACTTATATATTCTGCAGAATTGGTAGCAGGGTGTACTCATGGGTATAAATAGACCCGATATTTTCCCTCTTTATAAGAGCTTGGAAGTGGGTATCTAACGATATATACATCTATCATGAGTTCAACACCTGCTACTAATTCTGCTTTTCATTTTAATGATAGGTCGTGTCCCTAACAGACCTTTAATCCAACACCTTTCTCCCTACAAATTGTGCAAATAGTTTTGTCGCGCTCGTCTGAATTAAATGTGAAATGATTGTATTACTGTTCTCGTGATTGAGTGTATAGGTACATCTATGTTATCGTTATAACATCATCGTTTGATGTTCCTGTAATGGAAGAGAAAGAAGTAAATTAACCATTACAGCAAAGTATTCTTTCTGTTTTATTTATTTACTTCACTGTTTCTGTTGTTTGCAATTTCTCGCATTCAATATTTGCTTTTCCCCGTCAATCACTATCATTATCAGCATCTTAATTGCTCTTCTCTTCTTTTTTCTTCATTAACTATCGTTTATTATTATTATTATTATTATTATTATCATCGTGAACTATTATTTACCTATATCCCTATTATTATTATCATGTTCTAACTTTGCAATGTTTTATTGACAAAGTTTTGAAACATGGAAGTTATATATGATACGTTATCCGATCCACGATCACCAAATTTCTTAAAATTTATAAAATTACCCAATTCATTATCATCATAATCTTCTTCATCACCTTCATCCTTATCTTCTTCTCCATCTTGTTCATCATCATCTTCATATCCACTCTTTTCATCATCTCCTTCTTCTTCTATTACCGCATCTTCAATTTGTCGTTCATCAATACCAAAATTGTTCAGTAGATTCGTTTTAACCAATTTCATAATATTATCATCAAATGGATTTCTATATTCTTCGTCTTCGCCTTCCTCTAGTTCTCTCTCTTCTTCTTCTTGTTCTTCTTCAGGCTTGATCAATTTCAATTGATCAGTATTGTAACTATTGCAATATTTACATTTCAATCCAAGAATATGATACGACGTATTACATTTCCCTTCACAATCATTACATGATATGATACATCTCCACAAATTATAAGGAGAAGGTAATGGATGTTGATTGATTTCAACATCTAATATTCTATATTGGCTTTCAACATTGGTAATGGTTTTTTTACAAATTGGACATTTCGATGAAAATTTAGTAAATTTACCATAACAATGTTCATGAATGGAATGACCACATTTCATAAATACAACTTTATGAATCAGGGAAAATAAATCCTCGTTACAAATACAACAATTTGAGTGAGTAACATCAGATAAGCATTTATGATGGCCCTTTAAATCAATTGAAAGACAAGTATTACATGTATCGCAATGGAAATAATCCTTGTCCAAGCCCAATCCCAATCGACAAATGCCACACTTGTCACAATGGTAAATATCTTTCGTCTGGTCATTATCATACAAAACACATTTGATACAAAAGTAATTGGCCAATTCTTGCTCACAATGGATACAATAATTTGATTCGGGAACTTGTGGAGTATTACAATGCATACATAAAATATGCTTCACTTCGTTTCTAACCAATTTATGATCGATATTACTAGCATCATGACAAAATCGACATGGATACCATTTGAGACATGTAGGACATTCAACTTTACAGTTCGTTTGATAATGTGAACAACCATAAATTGCTCTTGTCGAATCATGATAGGATGGTTGCAAATCAAGTTCTGTCAAGATAACTTCTTCGTCCGATGCATCTGATTCATAATCTTCTTCTTCTTCTTCTTCTCCTCCTCTTGCTTTATCTTCCCCTTCTTCTATAGGAACGTCATGGTCATCAACTTCATGATTCTCCATTTCTCCCTCTTCATCTAATTTCGCCAACGGCTGAGGTTCATGTATTACCAATTTCTCTTTTTTCAAAGGTTGTAGTAAATGTTTATCTCCTTCGAATAATTTTTCATTAATATATTTATAATAATTCCCCATCATTAATTTTGTAACCAATTTGTTCTTACTACTTTGATCAATTGTCAAGTTTTGAATTTGCTTTATTCTGCTTCTTAATACATCTTGTTTGGCAAAATCATCCAATGAATTCAATTCTGTCAATTCACGAACTTCTTCAATAGTCAACCCATCAACATCGCTCGTCTGTGAAGTCACGCTATCATTATCATGCATATACAAATAATCAGACAATCTTCCCCTTCCTCTTCCTCTTCTTCTGTTTCTTCTTCTGTTTGAAGTTGAAAGTGTATTGTCACCAGGCTTGACAATTTCATTAATCAAAGGTTGACTTTTATTAACAATTTCTCCAATACCCACAGGTTCCGTAATTTCTTCTTCACCATCAGATTCATTTATTTTATAATCTTCTAAATCACTAAAATCATCGGCAGGTAAAAAAATTGTTTCGTTAATCACTTCTGTTAATGGTTGCAATCTTTCAATGGCAGTGGTGAAATTCACTCCTAATTTCAAATCATCCAAAAATTTAGTCATTTGAATTCTTGTGGAAACTGCTGTTTTAATGGCATCAATAATAGTAACATCCGGTTCTTCTCCCTCTTCACCATCTTGTTCAATTTCCCCACCTTTAACATCACCATTTACTTTTTTGCCACTACCTCCTGTATCTGTATGACCGTTGATATTTGTTTGGCGTTCCCTTTGATAGTAATTTTTATATTTGGTTACGTATTTGGAGAACTCCTGAGAAAAAGCCTTGATTTCGAAGCTTGGCATTTGGGATAGGAGCTTTTCCGTGGATAGATAAGATGGCAAGAAATTGAAATTTATCAATCCTATTTCATCCAAATCCCGAGACATTTCATTAATTTCATCCGCGTCATCTTCGTCTTCATCTTCAGCACCCTGCATGATTATATCACCAACTACTTCGTCCTGTCGTTCCATTTCTTTGTCGTACCTGTGTTGTGGAATATTTTCTTGTAGGGATGTCATTATTTCTCAATGAGTTTGTGTGTGTGAGACTCTGTATCTCTTTGCTTTCTTATACGAAACCAGACCCCGGGAATATGATGAATAACTAAAAATTAGTCTCTATTCTGTAGAGTATGAGTTAGAGGGACGTATTTCTGTGGAGTGGTGGGTAGTTGTAAGATTGAATGGAATGATTTAGCAGTAGCAGTCAGAAAATTTTTTGGTGATCGTGTGTGTGTGTGTTGTAAGGGTGTTCTAAAACTGTTGTAAGCATGAATGTGAGTGTGATTGCGAGTCTCCTCCTTTTTTTTCGTATCATTTCCCGCACAGACTTGGCCAGAAGTCACAAGCGAACGACGACTCGCAAATTATCATCGTTTCCTCCGTTAAACAACCAATTAAACGATTGCTTTCTCCTAATTCGGCCATTGGTATAATTGTAATGGTCGTACGATTGGTAGGCTACACAGTTATCTAAAGACAATCAACAGTTAACAAGACGCAATATCTATTTATCTACCTATCTATATATCGGTTCTATTTCACCACCATTCTGGTTCATCGTACCCATTAGGTCTACTTGAGCAATTATATCCGGTTTCAATATTTTCAAATTGACATACTGGTTTAAGAGTAGATAACATACCATGGAAAGCATCAGAATATTCTTTCACGAAATATTTTTGATCAGTGAGTAAATTAGGTTGCTTTTTAACCATTGCTTCCATGGCAGTTTTACTAATTTTATCCACAGAATCATAATATCTGATCTTCATAAAATCTTGATAAATTTCATTTTTAGTGATTTCAGATTTCCAAATCTCTTCGGGATATGTACCTTGTTGCAATAATAATAAATCATATTGAACCAAACTTGAAGAACACCAATAACTACCTCCTTTGGTGTTTCTATAATGTATTCCCAACATAATAGCTATTGCTGCTAAACATCCTGTTCCATAATCACTCATTGGGAAAGGTGGCACCATAGGTTCGTTATTACCAAATGATGAACCTTGAGCCCATGCGACTCCACTGGCACAATCAGCAATTTGTTGCCAACCTGGACGATGGCTCCATTCTCCTACATAGCCAAAACAATTTTCTGATCCATATATGTACCCTTTATTTCTTTCAATAGCGAATTTGGAAAGTTGATCTTTACCATATCCTAATTTTTCAATTGCACCCTTTCTGTATCCATCAATAACCACATCGGCATCTTTAAGTAATTTTTCAAATTGAATTCTATCTTGGGCATTTTTCAAATTCAAATTCGTGGTATGTTTTCCCATATTGGCATCAAGTTGGAAAAATGGAACATCAGGTAAGGTGTCATCGGAAGTTACTTTAATTACTGTGGCACCATATTCAGCGAGGATTTTACCAATTGTTGGACCAGCAATAATACGACATAATTCAAGAACTTTAATTCCTTCAAGAATTTTCTTATTCTTGCCTGATGGAGATGGAGAAAATGCAACTGGAGGAGTGGTGGTTTCTAAAGACTCGATTTGAAATGGTGGAAGTTTGCTGATTGTTTGACCATGTGGAGTTTTCAAAAAGTCTTCCTGTTTTAAAGCTTCAATACCGGCTTGTCTATTTTTATTATTTAAAGTTTCCAATTCATCAATGGTAAATTCATCCAATTTGTTTTGATAAATTTCCACAATTTTGTTATAATCAGTCAATCCTTCAATAAATGGAGGTAAACCAATCATTTTCAAGCAAGTCGATGCTTCCAATGAACCATGAATATGATAAAATCTATCCTTATCCTTGGTTCTATATAAATTAGCCGACATTCTTCTATAAGGATCCGATTGAGCTTGGTTTAAATCAGTAGGTTTTAAATATTTTAAAACTTGAACTTTGTCAGTTTTATATAATCCATCAATTGATGAACAATAGGTTGACATTAAAAATAACAATGCATGATGTAAATCAATAGAACATTTATCATCTTGAATACCAAATCTTGTTTCACTTATTTTCAAAGCTACCAATGCTTCCAATCCTTTCAATGCAGAAATGGTTTCGGTTTGCTTTAATGGACATGGTAATAACAATTGACCTGATTCATTGGTAAATCCAATCTTATCTATATTATCAGCAAATTCGGATGGCAATAAAGGTAATAAAGAAGCAAAGATCTCGTTAATTTCATTTATTGGGGAAATTGTCATATTGGATATTCGATAGTAGTATTTTTTTTTATTTCTGATTTCGTATAAAGAATGTACTAGAGTTGAGAAGGTTCTATTGGCCATACTTTATATTGTTGTAGTGTTTCGCCTAATTGCGGAACAATAGAAATGAGAACCAACGGAAATGCGCAGTGTTGTCTTTTTTTTCTTCTTTTATTTTTTTTTTTTTTGCAGCCTGCATTAAACCCGGAGTAAGCAAAGTGGAAAAACGTTACGCGGTTAAGAAACCTTGCATAAGTCCATGATTTTATTTATTTTATTTATTTTTGAACGGTTGATTAGTAATTTGGGGGAATCGGATGTGGGGAACATGTCTTTTACATTCAATTCTATACTGTCATGTCGTATATTACACTATTCTATTTAGACAAATAAACTTGGTAGAATACCATTTTATAACCAATAGCATTACCCTCACCATCAACATCGTCTTGTGTAGCGGGAATAACTTTCATATGAGCAGCCCATTCAGTGGTCAGTTGATTACCATCTTTTAACAAATATTCAACATATCCATTAATCAATACTTCATTCTTGGTGATTTCAGCAACGTTCTTAACCACGTGATGTCTCTTGCTGACATGTTCCCATAATTTGATTCGTAATTGAGTGACTTCTTCGTGACCTTGAACTTTTTTCAATCCCATAGTTAAAGGACAATCATTGGTGAAATAATTAAGATAAGGATCAGGCTGGGAAGGTGGGGTGTCAGAAGCTTTAAAAAAACTAATTATGAAATCTTGGAGATCGGTAGCTATTGTTGGGGAGTAATTTGTCAGCATTTTTGGGTATATCTATGGAAAGGTTATCTCTATCACTATCTCTATCTCTCACAGATGCTCTTGCTCTTGCGTTGCTTTGTATGGTTGCAGTTGTGGAAAGTGGTGTGTGTTTTTTTCGGTTTGGTTTGGAATGTCGTTGGAACTATGCAATATTTATATATCAATCATTAAATCCGCAATTTGTGAATCCGTTAATTTCTAAATCCGCAGGGGGGGAAAGCTTATTAATTAATTGTTTCGTGGCGGTCCATGTGTTTCCGCATGCGGAAGTCTACTTTTCCGCACTTGACTTAAACTATCATGGAAATATAACCCACCCCCTTAACAAACCCACAATCCCACTGGATATAATATAGCAGCCTAGAAAAAAGCCCTTTCTTGAGACGCAACCAACCGGAAAGTATAAAAATATTTTATTTTTTTTTTTTTTAGCCAACCAATAAAGTTCAACAGGTGGGGCTCTTCTTTCCAGAAAATAATTTAATAAATAAACCAAACACCCCAACCAATCAAGCTACCAACCAATTTAATTTTTCACTTTTTTGACTTATTTAACAACCGCCTTAAAACACCCAAGTTGCCGTCATAATGAATAGTGGATTTATAAGCAACCGTCAATTCTACACCTACGTCCCTTCATCATCAACTACACCAACAAACAAGTTACTATTATTCTTGCATGGTTTAGGGTCTACGCAAAATTACTATTATTCCCTTGTTTCCCAATTCCCCGAATTAAACATCCTATTAATTGATCATGAAGGTGCAGGATTATCCCAATTACTTCATCCTCAATTAACTTTACAACATCTTTCCAACAACATCACCACCACTCTTGAAGAATTGGGATTAGTTGATCAACAACTCATTCTTGTTGGACATTCAATGTCTGGGATGTTGGTTAGTTATATGAACAATTTCTGTCCTCATTTAAACATTATTAAAAATATCCTTGTGGCACCGGTTCATTCTTCTAACAATTTGAATATTGCTATTCAAGGTCGTATTGATCATTTGGAATCCACTAAACAAATGTCCCAATTGGCAAATACACTTCCTGATGCAGCTACTGGTATGAATAGTACTGGTTTACAAAAGGCATTTATACGACAACTTATTTTGGGGAATTCTATTGAAGGTTATAGTGCCAATTGTCGTGCTATTATAAGTGGTGGCAATTATAATATTGATTATTCCAAAATTTCCGTGCCAACATTATTGGTATATGGGAAATACGATAAAACTTCTCCTTGGGTGGGATGTATTGAAGAAATTGCTAAGGGGTTGGGTGACAAAGGTGTTTTGAAAGAATTACCTATTGGTCATTGGATTGCTATTGAAGATAGTGATGGATTGGCAGAGATAATGAAAGATTTTATATAAAACAAAAGGAAAAGAAAAGAAAAAAACAAACTAACTAATTGTACATAGAGAGACGTAGATATATATGGGACAAAATAAGTAAAACACTTATTAACTGTTTTTGTTGTTGATGATAGGGTTGGTGATGTTATTGTTGATATTGTTGATGCTATTCGTACTGTCATTAATACTGTTATTGGTACTGTTATTACTACTGTTATTGAATAATATATCGTTCATATCATTATAATACATGAATTCTTCAAGTCCTTCGGAATTTGTAGTTGATGGAACGAAAAATTGTTGAAAATTGATGATATTTTCAAATGGAACATATTCTGGAGGAGTTGAGTCCGTTCTTGATTCATCACCTTGTTGGAACGGAGTAGGAATAGGTAAAGAAAGTTCTTCTGGTTGTACTGCATGAGCCAATCTACTCACGATAGAATGGAACCTATGAGCAATTTTGTTTGTCGAACTGTAAAAATACATGATTGATTTGCCAATATATAGTTGTTGTAGTAACGCATCATTTGAAAATTCATCTTGTTCATAATCTGGATTGGATTGTCGATAAAGAATAGTTAATCCAATGATTAATGCTGCCATTAAACAACAATTCACCGTGACATACAGTTCCACCCTCTTTTGGTTATGTTGAGTATATATATGAATAACTTGAATAGTTAAAACGGCAGCTTTAATGGTGGCTCCGCAAAAGTTTTTAAGTACTTTTTCTTGTTTAAGGTCTTGGTTTCGTTTGAATAATAAATACATGAAAAATGGTCTTCCTAATAACATTATCCCATAAAGTTGTAATATGTGAACAAATAAAATTGAGTAATTATCTAAAATTTTGTCGATTTGAATTTCACTAGGTAAATTAATACTCCATTTTTTCAATTCAATAGCGATTTTTTCAGCTCGAAGGATATTGACCGTACCATTTTGATAAAAATTTTGGACAATATTGCCTAAAATTTTGGCAATTTTAGTATTCTCATCATGACAAGTTGAACCTTCTAAGGAATCATCAAAATCATAATCATTAATAGTTAATGGTCTTCCCAATAATATTGACGAAATGCGATCGCACGTGTACAATGTTTTCCAAAGTTTTCTTCGATGACGAACATATTCCGGATTGGAAAATGAATCATTGACCGTTTTTCTATGTAATCCCAAAGCTTGAGCATTTCTAATAGCATTACCTAACATCATCCAGCTCAGGGATCTTCTAGAAGTTGATTGATAATAAAAATACATGAGTAAATTCGTTTCTGTCATCCATACTCGACCATCATCAAGAATATTTCGAATTAATTCATATCCACTTTCGAAAAAATTGATTGATTTAACTGCGATAGTTTCAGCAATGGGGAGATTCAATTTTTCAGCAAATAACAACCCCAAGGCAAAAACCAAATGAAACGCTGCCATTCGTTCGGAAATTGTTTTTAAAGGATCTTCATAAGCTTTATTTAATTGTTCTTGTAACCAAAGTCGATTATATATATACCACGTTTGATTGATATTGGTATCAAATATATTTATCAATGTCATCGCATCTTCTTTCTTTGGAAGTTGTAATACTTTAGCTGGTTTAATATGAGCACCACCATCAATAATATTGACATTATCCGGATCATTAGTAAATTCGCTTTCCCCGCGTATGGCTAAAAAGATCTTTCTTGCTTCGAATGACAAAGAAAGTGGACTACTTTCACCAATATATCGTAATTTCCCATCTTTATCATAAAGTAATCTTAGGTTTTTCCCATGATGATGAGCTTGGTTTTCAATAGGAGTTTGATCTTCCACGGGGAATGAAAGTAATGGTTGTAAATTTTTCGGAATATATTCTGTGGGTTTTTGAATTTTTGAACCCTTTGTAGTGCGTCGATCAACAATACTGAAAATACAATCAATTTGTTTTTTTAAACATAAATTACAAGGTGGTACACCTGAACATTTATATTTCCTCTTCTTACAATAGTCACAAGCTCTGGACACTTTGGTTCTTCTCTCCATGTTTCGTATTGTTATTGGTGGGGGTGATGATGGTTGATGATGGTCAATGATACAAAATAAAAATACAGCTGACTTTTGAAAAAGGAAGGACAATGGGCAACAATGAAGGAAAAAAAAAAACAAGAGTAATAACAACAAGAACAAAATGGATGATGAATAAAAGGAAGTAAGATGTTTATAACTCAATGGAAAAAAAAAAATAAGTCGATTTTTATAACGACCGCGGAAACTCAACCATTGCCACTACAGTTTACTACACACGGAAAAAAAAAAAAAAAAAAGCAAAAAAAAAGCGACACTCCAAATGAGACACTCGCACTTTATTCACTTTTACTCTATACATAATTACGACATTGCCTCACTAACTTTAAAGCCTTCGGAAATATGGAGCAATGTCAAAAAGAAAAAAAAAAATTACAAAAATTTCGCGCAGATCATGTGCACTCGCCACACCACGTACAAAATACTCGACAAATTTGTGGCAAATTTCCGTTAAAAAAAAGTTAAAATAAATTAGCCTTATATACATACATACAAAACATACACATAAACAATCATACCATGCATAGTTACGTACATATTCACCACTAATACATTCATATTTTTAACGTAGTCTAAAATTAGACATAAATAAAAAAAAATTGGGCGTTTTTGGTTTGTATTTTGTTCGTTTCATATTAATTCGGTTCATATTTCCGCTTTCATATTTCCCAATGTGTCAAATCTTCGCTTGTACTTGCATGCCCTCATTCATTCTCTCCTTTTCTCCTTTTCTCCTTCCTTCTCTCGGTCTTTAGTCTTGTCTAGAAGCTCTGGCCTTTTGAATAGATTCTTCGGTGGCTAAAGAAATGGAATAGTCCAAATACCAACGACCTTCACGTTCTTCAAAATCAACAATAATATCGTCCTTAACAGCATGAACGGAATCATTTTTAGTGTATGGACATTGAGAATCATAAATTTGAGTAACCAAAGTGTGATAACCTTCATGGGAAACTCTCCAATGAATATGACTTGGTCTATGTGGATGTCTATCCATCAACAACAATAAATCACCAGCTGGACCATCATATGGAATTGGATAAGAAGTTGGTTTCAAACATTCAAATGAATAATTTCCATTTTCATCAGAATAGAATGTTCCACGTAAATTGAATTCTGGTCCATCATGTTCAACTTGTTGACTGTAAAATCCCTCACTATTACATTGCCAAACTTCAATTTTAGCTCCACTTAATGGTTTACCATCAACATCGGTGATTTTACCAGCAGTGAAACATTTAACATCAGTTGGAAGTGCTTTTTGAACAATAGAACCACCATTTGGATAAACTGGAGAATTGGCAATATAAAATGGACCAAGGATGGCCGAAGAAGTGTGATTAGAATGTTCTAATTCATTGGTTAAGGCATCAACCAAAGATTCTAATCCTAAAATATCAGAAACTAAAATACCTTCATTTCTTTTATCATCGGAGATTTGTCCAATTCTGTTGATGAAATTAACTCCCCATAACCATTCTTCAGTGGTTAATTGGTTTTCTCTGGCAAAATCATGGATGTGTTGTATTAAAGATGATACCATTCTTCTAGCCTTTGGAGTGGCTTTTGGACCAATGGAAGCTATAACTGATTCAGTAAATTCTTGAGACATTGTGGATAGTAAATAATTTAATAACAGCTGGAGTAGTGGTGGTAAGTTGGTTAACTTAGTTACTTTAGTTGTTTGTTATTGATATTAAGCAAGATTTGAAAAAAAAAAATATTTTCTGATAAGGAATTTAGAGTTTTATTTATATACTGATGAAGATGGGATCCCTTCTCTTTCTTTCCCCATCTTTTGATGTATTGTTAATGATATTATTATTTTAGTTTTTAGTTTTACTATTTGCCCCGCAAACTACATACTTACACTTAGCAAAGCCCTCGTTCTTGCTGTTGAATTTTATTTTTTTTTTCGGTGGTGGTGATACAGGGGACCGCTTGATTTTCCGACAATTGCGGATATCTGCATGTCAACTTAAGACCCACGTACTTAAGATAATCTGACGATATTCTTCCAACATCAAAAACGGCTTTCCCCTAATATTACCAAACATTTCTCATAATTCCGTAATCCCGCAGTCCGATTTTCCTTGTTCCGTCATTCGAGCTTTGTTGGTTGTCTTGCATTTACTCTTTCTTCACATACTTCTTCTTTGTAGAAGTTACAACTCCGGTAGGTAACATGGACATCGTAGCATTGTTCAGCGTGAGCCACATTGGTTGTTTTTTATTCCCCGTAAGATAATCCACCAAAATCAATTTATAATTTTGTACGATGGGGTCAAACGAAATATCAACTTCCAAAGTTTCCCGCATGTAGAATCTCTTATATTCGGAAATGCCATTATCTAAACATGGATCACTAATCAATATTCTTCCATCATTTTCAATTGGCATCAAGATTAATTTGCCACGCTTATTGAAATGATATTTACCATGCTGCCAAATTAATTGAGCCTGAGGACAACTATGTAATTTATTATTGGCAATAATCACATATTGAGCCGTTTCCCAATATCCATCTTGAGTGAATGAATAACAAATACCTGGTAATTCCGGTTCTAAAAGTAATTCCTTGCTTGGTTGAAAAAATAAATCACCTGTTATTACTTTTCCGCTTTGACTTTGCCAGGTTCCTTCAAGTGCGGAAGTATCAAGAATGATATAGAACAAAATAAGGAAATACAATTTAGTGGGGTTCCCCATAGTTGAGTAAGTAAGTTAGTCAGTTAGTTTAGTTAGTTGTGGGTGGAGTGGCGTGTAAGTATGGAAAATGATTACTCAAAAAGAAACCAAGAAATCGAAATACAATAGGCGATTATTTGAAAGAAAATAATATTATTATTATTATTAATAATCAAGCAGATCAATATTTGTATCTAACAAAGAAGATATAGTCGAAGGATACGAATTTGCAGAGAAGGGTAAGTGATATCGGTGGAGTTTCCTAAGATGATACAGCGGATATCTCACTTATTCTTTCAAGAAATGGTACGATTTTATTGGAAAGGTTCACCGCTTCCGCCACTTTCCCCACGATTCATGGAAATATAGGAAAGTACAAGGGGTCCGATTGTGGTTATGAAGGAGTGGGGGCAAATTCCCACATCTAGCATTTTTTTTGACCTGTCTTGTTTTCTGGTGAAAGAGCGGACCGCAAAATACTATAATCATTATTCCCTTTAGTTCTTCAATCCGGTTTAGTACAAAAGTAATCAGGTGCCAAATTTTCGCACCGGATGTTAGGTCTACCCAACTCCGCCCAATTCGACTGGACGCAACCCAACAACTCGACCCGATCCGATCCAAGAGCTCCTTCCGAGCACCGACTTTTTTCTTAATTATGTTTCGCCATTTTGTGCTTTCGAAAGAATTGTTAACCACGAACCTTATATGGGTATTTTATTTTATATTTTATTTTATAATATCTAGCCGGATATCTAGTCGGAAATTCTACTTAAAATGTATGTATATATATATAAAAAAATCTTTAGGAAATATCAAAAAAAGGGGAAAATATTGCAACCATGAGATCCACCAAAGTAGACAGATGATCTGATAATGCTTTAGCAAAAAAAAAATTATCTCAATTATCAATCTTTATTTTTCTTAATTTTATTTTTATTATTTTATGAGGAGTTTGTATTTCTCTCAAGATTAAGAGAAATCACAGTTGATGGAATATTTCAAGTTTCTGTTGACATCCCAAACACCCCAACTGTTTTCAACACCTTGGGTGTCAGAAGTAGTTGGTTTCCAAGTTTCATCAAAGGCTTCAAAAACAGAGACTGGGATACCCCAGGCTCTTAAAGCACAAATAGCTTGTTGGTAATATTCAGCAGCATTGTCAACGGATGGTTCAGCAGCACCAAAGTTTTGACCGTTTGTTGGCCAACCACTTTCACCAACCCAGAATTCAATATCGGTTTCACCTTTAGCAGTTTGAATAACTTGTAAAGCTTGCATAGCATCGTCAAAGAAAACATAAGAAGCATTGGAAATTTCAGAACCTTGCCAGTAAGAAAAGAAGTTAGCGTAAACAACATCGGAAGCGGAGATAACAGCGTTGGCAGTACCGTCAGCGATGACGTTCCAACTTTCAACGAAACCAGTTGGGACACCTTTGTAAGATTGACCGTTCTTGTCTTTGGTGTTGTCGATCAAGTCTCTGACTTCGTTAATGGCATTAGCTAATTCATCAGCAGTCATGTCTTTTCTGTACAAGGCTTCAGAACCAACCAAGAAAATCTTGATGGTGGATTTTGAAATGTTTGGTAAGTAGTTGGATAAGGCTTGTTTTTCGGCAACAAATTGGGTTGGATCATCTGGCCAGACACCTAATTGGATTTGGAAACCTTCTGCTTCAGCAACAGGACCCAAGATTTCAAGGGTTTGACAGTTTGAAACGGAGAAAATCTTGATGACCTTGGCGTAGCCCTTGATGACATCCAAGTCGGCCTTATAATCGCTGGCGGTCTTACAAGAACCGTCGCTGTTTTGGACACCCAAGTTGAAACCGAGATCTCCCATACCTTTAACGGCGGTAACGAATAACGGCAATAAAGCGGTTAAATATTTGAATTGCATTATGTTGTATTATGTTGTAGAAGATGATATGAATGGTATTCTAAGCGAAGGAACAAACAAATACAAATGGTAATGATATTGGTCGAATAAAAAGAAGAAGAAGGGTGTGGTGGTTAAAGATCTCGCAAGAAAAAATTCAGCCAACAGAGAACAAAGGGCAGCAAAAAAGTAAAAGCAAAGTAAAAAGCTCAACCTTCGCAAAGTATAATAGAATTTTTTTTTTTTTTTTTTTTTTCTAATTTCACTCCCACACGGAATAAAACAAACAACCAGAAAATTGCCCAATGTGTTTATCCATTACCCTTTTCGTCATCTTTTGGTACACTACACACGACACTCTCATTATTCTAAAAATAGACAACCATTAAAATTTCAGCAAACTAACCGAACTGAACCCAAGCCATCCTACTAGATGCATCTACTCTTACAAACTACATGTGCACAGAGGAAACGAAATCTAGAACTTTGTTTTTTGTTAGTCCTTGTTGTTCAAGGGGTAATAGTATCTGATCGACTGTTGCTTATTTTGTTCCATAACAGTACCAACTTTATTCATCGGATAATATTCAAGTCAATGAACACACCTCATTTTAAAACACTGACATTTCTGTTGTATCTTGTTTCAGTAAAGAAATTTGATATACGATTTAACCACCATTGAATATTCCTTTGTTTCAAATATAGTGCAAATCTGTTTGCCCATCTCTATTTTCTTTTTCATTCATTTTTCAGTAAAATTTAGTATGAAAAAAAACACACACACACAAACTAACTTATATTACACTCTTCTCTTACAATCGTATATAAATTTAACTTATTATAACTCTATACCATTGATCATCTAAACAGTTCTATGAACCATCCTTATGTAACAATTAAAATAAATTAATAATTTCTCAACATATCACGTGTATATTCTCACGTGAATGTTGTCAAACCAATCATAACGGCATCTTCAATTTTACAACCACTTGGAATATTCAATTTCGAATCAAATAATTTATCAACTCCCGAAGGATAATCTTTTAAGCTACCAAATACCAATAATACATTACCATTAGATTTATTCATATCACATTCAGGTAGTTCAACCACTGATTTCTGGTCTTTATCGAAATAATCATTACAATTGGCAAAAACAGTAGATGAATAACCGTTTGTAATTGGAGATTGGATGAATATTTTCTCAAATTCATTATTTATAATACGAACCAAATATTCATAAGATCCTTTATATCCAGAATCACCATATGCTGTTTCCGGTGAGATGATTTTCTTATTGATTAAATCAACGGTGACTCGAGAATATATTGGTATTTCTCTATTAATATCCAATTTCATCATTTGGGATTCTCCAATATTGACATATTTACTCACGGTGATTTTATGATTTGATTTGATTTTCTTCTTCTTGTCTAATGACTTCTTTTTGATTTTCATCATGGGGGTTTCCTTAGGAACAACAATACCTTCTTTATATTTCTTACTTGTGTTTATGGTGGTGATTTTGGGTAATTTATAGGCATATTTGAATTTTGGTAAGACGTTGGTGAAGTTGGCATTCAAGTTGCTGGAAAACATCGTTTTGATCAAATATGGTGGTGTAATGAAAAATTGCAATAAACTGGCAGCTAACAAAGCATTGGATACTTCATCATTCTCCTTGTGATCATGATCAACACCTTGGTGACTTTTTGAAGTATCATCATTTTCTTCATTAAATACAATCTTCTTACTCTTTTCTTCCGATTGTTGTTGTTGTTGTTGTTGGTGTTCTTGTTGATGATTGTCTGAATTGAAGACGATGATTTCTGAGACTCTATAAATTGTAGCTGCTTTGGCTATTTGATAAACCACATTGGTTATTTGTTGTAAATTATAAGCATTTTTAGATGAAATAACACTCGATGGTATACAAATCGAAATGCTTTTCTTCTCGTCAACTTTATCTGTTGGGGACATGGTTGGATAAAGTGCTTCTGTTGCAAAGTTCAATGTTGATGTCGATGAGCTCTCTACAAATTTTTTTTCGTGGTCTGGCGCGGATTGCAAAAATCTGAAAACCCTCTTTTTTATATGATTTAGATACTTATATTTGTATTTTAATTTTTATCTGTATTTTTTTTTTTGATCTATCGATTAACTATGTAAATGAAATGGAAACAATAGAAATGAGATGATGACAGTAAGGAATCCAACTACAAATATGAAATCATCTATTCGTCTTGTCCTTGTTCTTCTTCAGCACCTGCAACATCTTCTTCTTCTTCTTCTTCTTCTTCATCATCTTTCAATTGAGCAATTCTTTCTTGAGCTCTTTCAATATTGGCTTTGGTTTGTTCCTCTTGTTTTTCTTCAAGGGCGGTCAAAGTTTCTTTCAAGGTCTTGACAGTTCCTTCAACTTCTTCTTCTTTAGTTGGGAATGGAATGGCCAAATCACTTAAAGAAACAACAACATCTGGGGCAACAGTGAAATTCTTTGGTTTGGTTTGTTTCTTAGCCTTGGACTTTTTACCTTTAGAACCGGCAAAGAAACTTTCTTGTTCCTTTTTAATAATAACAACATCTTCTGGGAATTCGATCTTTCTAACATTGGTGTTGGTTGGTAAAGTCGATTCTTCAGATTTTTTGGTTGGCTTGACGTAAGATGGGTCAAAGTAACTCAACAAGTTGTGGATAGAATTGATCTCTTCGGTGAAAGCTGGAATAGAAGCTTCGGCCAATTCCTTTTCTGCTCTTTCTCTCCTCTTTTGCTGTTTTTCATCTTCTAATTTTTGCTTGTACTCTTCATCACGTCTCTTTTTTTCTTCAGCTAATTGTTGTTTGAAAGTAGCAAATTTTTCATCAAATTCACTTCTGATCTTTCTAATTTCATCGTATTTAGCATCTTTTTCCTTTTTGATTTCGGTTCTTTTATCATACAATTCATTTCTTTTAGAAATAATACTCTTGTTTGATTCATTGATAGCATCCAATTCCTTTTGAATTTCTTCAAATTTAACTTGAACTTCCTTGTTATGGGTAGCAGATAATTTCTTCTTCAAGTCAGCAATTTTTTCCTTATCTTCATCAATCAAAGTTTGAGTTTTTTCAATAGAACCAAAATCTTTACGCAATTTACGCAAGGAAGACATTTCTTTAACATATCTTCTTTCATCAGCCAATTTCAAGTTTCCAGCATCAATCAAACTATCCAAATGGTTAATTCTAGCATCAATTTCAGCAACATTCTTGAAGTTGTTTTTGGAAGTTTGTTGTTGAATTTCAGCAATTCTCTTCTTCATAGAAGAATCAATGGCTTTGATTTGATCGTTAATAGTTTGACGTTCATTCTTACCTTGAGATTGTTTGGCAACCAAGGATTTTAATTCAGCTTGTAACTTGTTTCTCTTGTCCATGACTTTTTGGTCGATTTGAGCCTTGGCAATTTGAGCGTTGATTTCGTTGTTCGTGAGATCTAATTTCTTGATTTCATTTTTCAATTTTTCAATGTCTTCTTTAATACCCTTGTCGTCTGGACGTTTGATGATCTTTCTCTTAGGAGTAGATGTTCCGGAAGTAGTAGCAGAAGGAGCCATTGCAGAAGATATCCCTTGGTAGTAGTAGTTGGTAGATAGATAGATAAGGAGGTCGTCAGACAGATAAATAGATCGATGGATAGATAGTTGGAAGTGCTGTCTATTGATGGGTTGTCTATTTGTTGGTTGTAAGATTTTTTTGCGTATACATATTTTTTTTTTGATCTGTTGTTGTAAAAATACAAAAAAGCTGAAAAATTTTTTTATTAGGAGACACGTACTTTGAAAATTTTACAACCCACTCACTAACAGGAACACTACTACCAACTTACGCACTTTATCAATTTTGGTCGAATTCACACGACTTTTTTATCTCCAACATTTTTGGAATTTTATACGATCGTACCAAAAAGTATGCGCTCAAACTTGGTGTATGACCGATACCGCCATTTCCCCGCCCTGCTTCTCTGCTACCACCGCAACTGTCGCCACCAGAACTACTCCGGTGGTCTACCGCTCCACCCTCACAGCCACCTGGTTGGTCTCGAAGTTACGAATCAAAACAACGCAAACAAGTAAAAAAAGAAAAAAGAAAATAACAATCACCAATATCTAATAAAAAAAATTTTTTTTTTCACCAATCTATTTACCTTTTCTTTTTCTTCTTCTTCGTATTTTCAAGCATCCACCCAAACGTAACAAAACATGGCTCCAGCAGCTTCTTCAGCTTCATCAGCTTCACCTTATGCTAAACTAGTGGCTAGTCTCACACCGAGTGATATCTTAAACAAATGGCCAGATGTTACTCCATTGAAGAAGATATCCGGTATCCCAAGATCAGCTGATTCAGATAGTTCCAATTCAAACGCAAATTCTAACTCAGAATTATTCAATGGTCATGATGAAGAACAAATTAGATTAATGGAAGAATTATGTATCGTTTTGGATTACGATGATAAGCCAGTAGGAGCAGGTACCAAAAAGTTATGCCACATTATGGAAAACATCAATGAAGGATTATTACATAGAGCATTTTCTGTGTTTTTATTCAATGAAGATGGCAAATTGTTATTACAACAAAGAGCAGATGAAAAAATAACTTTCCCTGCAATGTGGACCAACACTTGCTGTTCTCATCCTTTATGTGTTCCTAGTGAATTAGGAGTGGATGCCAATGACAAAGATGTTACTAGCTTAACCAATGCTGTTCACGGTGCTAAGGTTGCTGCACAAAGAAAATTGGAACATGAATTGGGTATCCCATTCAGAGATACTCCATTGAAACAATTCACTTATTTGACCAGAATTCATTATAAATCAGCTAGTGGAGATGAATTATCTAAATGGGGAGAACATGAAATTGATTATATTTTAATTTTGAAAACCAAGAATGATATCACCGTCGATGCCAACTATAATGAGGTTAAAGATTACAAATATGTTGATGCGAAAGAATTACAAGCCATGTTTGAAGATGAGAATTTAGTATTCACTCCATGGTTCAAATTAATCTGTCAGTCTTTCTTATTCAAATGGTGGGATAACTTAAGTAATTTGGAACAATATCAAGATGAAGAGATACATAGATTACTCTAGAAGAATAATAGACGATTGCACGGATGTTATCTTGTTCTATATTACCCCATAATTATACGATACGCTAAGTTATTTGCAAAACCCACTGACTTTTCTGACTCGGTTGATTCGTCCTCTCTCTCGCTTTCTCTTTCTCTCTCGCTCTCTCTCTTGTATAGTTTTCGGTTTAACTCGGTACTGTACTTTCTGACTTCGCTTTTCTCGCAACACGGAATGCAGAAAAAAAAAATTTACAACCATAAAAGAACCAGAAGAGACATCTTTCGGACCACAGTTGAGTATTTCCCATACAACAGCCCATAGTCTAGTTTATATTCCGCATACAATGATATCAAGAACCACTAGTATAACCACAACTACCACCAGATTATTTAGATCTATTGTTCCAGTGACACGTACCCTTGCAACCGATGCTTCTTCTACCACTACGACAACTCCACGTAGAAAGAGAACTGTATTCACAGATGCACTTAATAAAGGACCATCCTTTGATGATTTCGTAAGTGGCAAAGCGCAAGACATGTTGGAAGATCCTTTGGAACTTGCCAGAAAGGACCCTAATGCAAAATTACCCAAATGGTTAAAAGTGCCCATTCCAAAGGGTAAATCATTCCATAGTGTTAAGAAAGATGTCCGAGAGCTAAAATTATCTACCGTTTGTGAAGAAGCCAAATGTCCAAATATTGGTGAATGTTGGGGTGGTAAAAAGGCTGAATCTACTGCCACGATCATGTTATTAGGAGATACATGTACAAGAGGTTGTAGATTTTGTTCTGTTAAAACTGATCGTGCTCCATCCCCTCCTGATCCAAATGAACCAGAAAATACTGCTGAAGCAATCAAGAGATGGGGGTTGGGTTATGTGGTGTTGACTACTGTCGATAGAGATGACTTGGTCGATGGAGGTGCTAAGCATTTAGCAGAAACGGTGATGAAAATCAAAGATAAGGCACCAAATATTCTTGTTGAAGTGTTGGGAGGTGATTTCCGTGGTGATTTGAATATGGTTGAAATATTAGCCAATTCTGGATTGGACGTGTATGCCCATAATTTAGAAACTGTGGAAGCATTGACTCCACATATTCGTGATAGACGTGCAACATATCGTCAATCATTGGCAGTGTTAGAAAAGGCTAAAGAAACAAAACCTTCTTTGGTGACGAAAACTTCCTTAATGCTTGGATTTGGTGAAAGTGATGACCAGATTCTTCAAACATTGAAAGATTTACGTGAAATCAAATGTGATGTGGTTACTTTTGGTCAATATATGAGGCCTACCAAGAGACATATGAAAGTTGTTGAATATGTAACACCCGAAAAATTCGATTATTGGAGAGATACTGCGTTGGATATGGGATTCCTTTATGTTGCCAGTGGACCATTGGTGAGATCATCTTACAAAGCTGGTGAAGCATTTATAGAAAATGTTTTGAAAAAGAGAAGACATAATGTTGGTGAATCTCCAAGATTAGAAGCAGTAGCTCAACCAAGTATCTATTAGGTTAATTTTAGTAATACATATATATTCATGTACATGTACATACAGAACACTCATAGAGAAACGTCATCATGTTTTATCATGAAACTGAAGAAAGACAAAACGCAAAATCCAATTTCACCACACGCTTCCTGTTTTGTTATTGTTTTGATTTGATGGCAGATTTTGTGTAATGAAAATGGGGACAGCGAAATTTAATGATCCACCCAAATCTGGAAATCGGATCACGAAACCAAGAACTAGAAGAAATATCAGTTTGCTCTTTTCCTTATTTGCTTGCTTGCTTCAGATTGGTATTTTTCGAGTGACATATCTTTGTTTCAACCCTTTTCCCGTTGTTTTAAAAGAGGGGCAGCCATTCATCATCATCTGTTGTAACCAACCAATCCAGCAACTGGTCCACTATAAAATACCACAAATTTCCACCGTTCCACACAAAACAATAAAAACCTAAGAAAAACAACTAACAAATTTATCCACCAAGCATCATAGACTTCCATTCATATTCATCACCGTCTTAATCCCCCAGCTCAACTCCACATTATAACATGCCGTTGGCCAACAATTCTAATGACAGCGAAGATTCGTTGATAGAAGCCTTTGAGACTACATTAACCATCCGTCCAACCACTTCCGAATATGAGGACAATGACATATCCATTGATCACACGACTTTACCCAACACCACGTATAATTACACATCAAACAGTACTAGTATCGTTGGGATTGAAGAATTGGAAGAAAATGAACAAATCCTGGAACAAATACCAAAATTTAAAACCAAGAGACGATATAGTTTACTACCTAAAATTACTGAATTCAAAAAAACTGGATCTCCAGGATTAGAAGAATACTATAACCAACAAAAGATTGATCCCAAATTCGGTGATATTTTAAAACCTTCGCCATTGGTTGATGAATCATTATTGAAATACTCACATACATATAATGAATTTTTGAATTCCAACCCCCATATTGAAAATGAATCGCCAAGGTTTCTTCATGATTCTAGTAAAACATTAGTGCTATTATCACCATATTCTGCGGAACATGCGTTTGGTAGAAAATGGGTTACGAAATCATATTTATCTACTATTTTTGAACGTCCACAAAGATTACTAGCCAGTTGTATTGGAGTTGCTGCTGCGGTAACCATGTTTCCATTCTATTATAAAGTCCAGAATTCGACAAAACGAGGTTCAGTATTTTCTTCCCATGTTCGTAAGATCCATGGAAGAAATTGGCCCAAGAAATTATTTGAATTGTGTTTGGAATCGCATGAAAAATTGAATAATGACGAGATGGAAGTACCCAGTGATTGGAATACGGGTGATATTTATTTGAATCCTAAGACTATCAATGCTATTGAAGGAGTAATTGGTACCATTGAAACAGCCATAGATTCATTATTTCTGAAAAAGAAAAAGGATACCCATAATTTAGCATTTGTTGTCATTAGACCTCCGGGTCATCATAGTCATGCTTGTTTACCAAGTGGATTCTGTTTGCTTAATAACGTACAGATTGGTATTGAATATGGATTTGAACAATATGGAGTCACGCATTGTGCAATTTTAGATATTGATTTACATCATGGAGACGGGTCGCAAGATATTTGTTGGGAAAGAGCAGGATTTACTGGAGATTATGGTCAGCAAGAAGAAGATGAAATTATCGATCCTAAATTGAATCCTCGTGGTGATTATGGGAAAAGATTTGCTACTTTCCCAAAAGTTGGATATTTTTCAATTCATGATATTAAATCATATCCTACTGAAATTGGTTACGCCACCAAAGAAAACATCAAGAATGCATCGACTTGTATAATGGATCATGATTTAAACGTCTGGAATGTTCATTTACAAGAATGGTCAAATGAAGATGAATTCTACAAACATTATCAAACCAAGTATGTGTCGATTTTAAATCGTGCCAATCAATTCTTGATCAATTCCAAAAAGCAATACGAACAAGAATATCAAGAATACCTTGATCAAACCAATCAATATAATAAATATTTATTGAGACCTCATTTATTCAATCAACCATTGGAAAAACCCACCCCACCACCACCTTTCAATCCATTAATTGTCATATCTGCGGGATTTGATGCATCAGAGTATGAAAATCCTCAAATGCAACGACACGGAATCAATGTTCCCACATCGTTCTATGCCACATTTACCAAAGATGTCGTGAAATTAGCCAAAATTCATACCAATGGTAAAGTATTATCATTTTTAGAAGGAGGATACTCCGATGGGGCATTATCAACGGGGATATTTTCTCATTTGATTGGATTAAATAACGATGAAGAATTTTTATGGAATCATTCTTGGGGTTCCAATCAAGTCATGAAAGAATTAATTAAAGGTTGTAAAAAAAATTGGACCCCTTATAAAAAGCCACAAAGTGATATAACTATTTGGGCCAATGAGGTGATCAAATTGGGTAGATCAATGATGCCCAATGCTATATTACCAGCGAATTATATCTATGATGATCAAACGAAACATTTACATAAACCGATGAATAAAATGGTGAAAGAAATATTGGATAGAGGAAGTGCTAATATTACTGTGGATAGTCCAATTAGAAGAGATCCTGATGATGATAGAAAGATCATGAGACATACTAGGTCATATCATAAAAAAGTCAACAACAACCACAGCACCAATAACAGTAATGGGAATGAATTATACGATTAGATATATACATAGTTAGAGAGATATAAATGTACAAATAAAGGTCATTTCGTTATCAAGAGATTCACCAATAGAAAACAACAAATGGTCTTTGTCAATTGTTAACCTTGGAGACGTTAGTGACAAGTTGACTTTTCGGTGGGTAACACAATTGTGGATGTGGTATATTAAAACTGGTATTAATTTCCTAATTTGGTAAACGAAGTCGCTCAATTGGGAACACAAAGAAAAGTTTAAATCAACCAGCTTGACTTTTGTTTGTTACCAATTTTAGTGCGGGGCTAGAACCAATTAGAGAGTCTGTCTCTTTCTATCCTTGTGCGCGACTCTTTGTACGTCGATTCGTTGGATCGATCGACTGAGTGATCGCGCGAGAAGCGCAACCGAGAGCAAAAATAGGGCAGGAGAGTAAAGGCTAAGGTTAAGAGCTTAAAACTCTAACATTCTCTGGAATTATGCACACCCGTGAAATGAGGTGACGTGGTACAGAAAATATCTATACGTCGATTATGTGAAATTTTAATTGATGCAGTAGAGAAGAGATGAGCGATTAGATATTTCCAAATATCGTAAAGTCAACGACAATAGAGAAAAAGTTCTAGTTTCCTAATTGAATTGACTCCACTTGCATACATACTACATCATACATACTCAACAGAGGAATAAAGAGTATCGTGCTACTTCCTTTTTAGACTTTCTGCTTCATGGGGCGAGGTCTTGTTAAAATGCAGCCAAAAGCATACGGTTTCCATCTATGCTAAGATAAGGTTATTGCATTTTGTAACGGAATAGGAAACAGAGAGCTTTGCTCGTACATATTGGAAAAATCTCTGTGGTTTACGAAAACACACTTAACCATCGCCACGTCCAGCAGATTCGTGCACAACTTCTGCTTGGATAAGTAAGGGTCGTGATAATTGTAAGTTTATAGGAGATAGAGAATAATAGTAGTAGGAAACTAAAAACGACTTTCCTTTAGGTAGCTTTCCTTCTTTGGCTTTCCTTTGCTTTTATTTGCTTTCATTTCCGTTACCAAAGAAAATTTTTTTTTTTAAATCTTACACGTCCTTTGCAGTACTGCAGAGTACATACATACGTAGCACAACATACCAAAATAAATAATATAACCATCGTCAACCTTCCACACACACACACACCCTCCCACACCCTCCCACACCCTCCCACACAAAACAAACAAAGAAAGAAAAATCATTCTTCACAAATCATACAAAAAAGGCAATCATTAATATTTGCTTGTGTCGTTTTCCTTTGATTTACGTATTGTTGGTGAAGATTATCGCTCTTTTTTTTTTATCAACAATCAACCTGTCTATCTCCCTGTCTTTCCTTTCTTTTTCTAATGACGAGTTCATTGCCCCGGGGAGACGAAATCACACCGTCACATCCTAGTTTTGACCGTTCAAGCTTGTCAGACACCCAATACATCGAGCATTTGATCTTTGAAAACAGAGAGTTGCAAGCAACCATTGCAAAGCAAAATGAGTATATTTCAAAATTATCCAAACAACTAGAAAACCCCTTACTGTTGTCATCTTCAGAATTCTCATTGGCCACTTCCTCAATAGCCACATCAAATACTCCCATTTCCCCACAACGAGCCAGTGTTAAATCACCTAGGCGTGCGACACCCGTGTCTCCACGACCCCAACATTCGAAACAAACGGTTTCCTTACCTACAACTAAAGAACAGAATGATGAAGAAGAAGAAGAAGAAGAAGAAATGCATGATATCCCAATAAGATCATCCAGGAGGAGACGTAACTCGGTGGAGTCCAAATCGATCGATATGAAGGGATCATATGTATCCCTTGATTCTTCCATTGCGTCACAAATTCCAAACTCAATATCGAATGGTTCGATATTGTCTTCAAATAAAGCCAAGGATGATTCCGAAGAAGACCTACAAGGTAAAGATGCAGATAATGGTTCTATGAAATCCATGAATGCAGTTGATGATCAACATAACTTCAACAAGACTGCCACAGATATCAGCATTCATACTGCTGAATCAATCGATTCCAATGGATTGGACGACAGCCAGTTTAGTGTTCATGACAACAATTCCGCCAAATCTCCTATGGAGGCTTCATCATTCACAGCCGCATCTGCTAGAGTAAACAGTCAAGGTAAAAGTATAGTAAGAAGTGCAAGCAGTGAGGGTGCCACTTACAAATCATCGAGAATCAAACCGCCCGGAGCACAACAGAAGAGCAATGATAATGGTGTCGTTGATTTGGCACCACCAAATTCATTAAAAGTGGCTGTAGCAAATTTAAGTGGTGCCAATACTCCAGCTGGTTCAAATTCCCCTCGATCACAATATGACACACCACCAAGTCAATCAAATGCATCGTTTAGTAAGTTCAATAGTCATGGCCATGCAAACAACAGTAGTGTTAGTCTTTTAGACCCACCATATGAGTTGACAAATCCAAATGCAATTTCATCAAGTGCCACATTAACAGCAACCAATTCAGACAGGTCTACTCCAAAGCCAACTTTGAATTTGCCAACTTCACAACCTTATATCCCCCAAAATCAAGTATCAACACCGGTAACACAACATGTACCATATGATACTGTTACTCCTCGGCATTCGATACGCTCACAGACAGGATCTGCGACGAATCTATTAAATACCCCACAAACACCAGGTTCGAGTTTTAATGTATTACATACTCCAAAGGCTGAAATGGATGAATCTTCGTTATTTATTAAGCCTGATGATTTTCAAACGATTTTCATTTCCGTTGTTAGTACTATCACAGTTAATTCTGCGAACCATGCCGCGAAAAGAGCCGATGATCCTAATATCACGATAACTATCAATGACCGAGAAACTGAAAAGGAAATGTGGAAAATACGGAAAACAATGTCCCAATTGGTTACATTTGATCAAGAAATTCGTCCAATCATTGAATATTTTGGTTTGCCTCCATTGCCTGATAAGCAATTATTTTTAACCTCTATTCCAGCAAAAATTGAAAATAGAAGGATGGCATTGCAGAACTATTTCAATTCGATATTTGTCATGCCTCATATTCCAAAAATGGTGTTGTATAATATCTGTAAATTTTTATCATTGGATTTTGTTAACCCGTTGGATGATTTCAAGAGTGGTGCCAAAAAAGAAGGGTTCTTGGTTAGAAGATACAAAGGATTGGGAACTAATTGGAAAATTAGATGGTGTCAAGTAGACGGTCCTTATTTGGAAATTTATGAAAATCCTGGAGGTCCAATGTTGGAACAGATCAAATTATCTGGTGCCCAAATCGGTAGACAATCGTCAGATTCGGTTGCCGAAGATAAAGGATATAGACATGCTTTCTTGGTCATGGAATCTCCCGGCAATAAAAAGTTACATTCTTCGGTTCCAAAGCACTTTTTCTGTGCAGAAACAGATGAAGAAAGAGATGATTGGGTAACTTCATTGATTGAATTTACGACAAGTCCCACTGACTCAAATGAAATGTTTCCCGAACAACAACAGCCTCAAGACCAAGAACAACAACAGCAATCGCAACTACATTTCCAATATCAACAGCAACAACAACTGCAGCAACACGCACGTAATGGCGCAAGCATGAGTGTGGATAATTTACTTACACCAAATTCAAGATGGGATGCTTCATCTGCCAATGATGAAATACGATCGATCCTGAATGGATATACCCCAGCGTCAATTGCCGCATCCGTTGCCGATTCCATAGCCACCTATACTACCACCTTGATTGAAGATGTGGCGAAAAAACCTAAGAAGAGAAGTTTATTCCCATTCAGATCAAGAAACGCTACAAATGCTGATGAATCTGATATCATTGCTGGTGTCACTGTGCCTCCATTCCCACCTGATCAATCACCTCCACCTCCACCTCCACATCCAAATCAACAGCGTTCACAGTCATTATCATTACCATCTCGATATCAACGTGCATCTACAGGGTCATTGCCACAAGAAGATCTTCAACAAGTTTTGAATAAAATGAATCTCGGGGAAGAGGTTATCCCCAAGGCAATATTTGGAAAAGATGTCCATGCAGCATTTGAGTTATCTAATAATTCATATCATGGTAAGCAAATCCCATCGATTTGTTTCCGATGCTTGGATTTCCTTGAACGTACACATGCAATTTATGAAGAAGGATTATTTCGTATATCCGGTCGTAAGGCAATAATTACGGAATTACAACAAGAATTTGATAAGCATTTGGATATTGATTTATTTTCATGTAATTTAAATGTTGATATTGCCACCATTGCCGGATTATTTAAATTATATTTACGAATGTTGCCACAACCATTGATTAAATTGGAAAATCATGATTTAAAAATGGATCGCAAATCATTACAAATGAAGTTGAAAAATGAAGATTTGGTAATTTATGATTTGATTTATTCGATTTTATATTTCTTGAATCAAGTTATTGGTCAATCTCATATAAATAGAATGAATATGAGAAATATTTGCATTGTGTTCGAACCAACGTTGAATGTATCTAGTGAGATATTGAGTTATCTTTTGGAGAACTTTAATGATATCTTTGTATAATTTTTAATGATATCTTTTGTATAATTTTAATATAATTTTAATATAGTTAATAGTAATAATATTCATATCTACTTAAACTACTGATTATCACTTAGACGACTCAACACATCTTCGTATTCTACAATAAGCAATATTCTAATATGAAGCGAACGTGTAATAATAGTCATGAATTTTTTTTTAGTTATTTTCTCTAAGTATCTCTTTGAAACAAATAAATCACCCTTTTTTCTACTCCTTTAACAACACTTTGAACGTGGCAATCTCGAATCCTCTCAAGAACACCTCCACCTTGTTTCCGTCAACAATTTGCAACTCTTCCAACTCGTTCTCCAACCCATCGGTCTTGAACACTCTACCCACTTTCAATAATTTGGTATCCAACACCAACCTACCTTTGCTACTACCACCAAGC